>ML395830.1:27484-88651 GCA_005239525.1 Nicotiana knightiana | reverse complement strand
GGTGTTGATGCGTGGCTAGAATTCATGATTTTAAGCATTATATACCTTGCATTTTAGGTGCTTCAATGATAAAAATACACGTCGTATATGCCTAATGGAGTTTATTTAATGTGTAGGTGAGCTGGAATTGGAAGCCGAGCTAATTGAGAGCATAAACGTCGGAAAATATGCGCAAGAGTCGAAAAGGAGCGACCCGGGACAAGCCTGGCGTTAGCCAGGCATTTGGCTCTTAAGGCCAGGGGGTGCCTGGCGTTACCCAGGCGTTACACCCCAAACGCTAGGGTGTTCCTGGCGTTACCCAGGCGTTGCACCCCAAACGCTAGGGTGTGCCTGGCGTTACACCCCAAAGGCCAGGGTGTGCCTGGCGTTACACCCCAAACGCCAGGGTACCTGTTTCGATGAAGTCCGAGTTTTAAAGGTTTTTAAGTGTTTTCAAGTGAGAATAGGAGTCTCTTACACGGTTAGGGTTTATCCCAACCATATAAATAGACCCAAGAACACATCTTGGAGGGGGGGAGACGAATTTGGAGAGCAAATACACACACAAGATCATTGAAGGAGCAAGGATTATCAGTTTTCTTCATTTTTATTCGAGTATTTTCAATTCATGCACACTTATGCAATTGTTTGATCATAGCATGAGTGGCTAAACACCCATTGTTCTGGGGTTGTGGTTTAGCCATGGATATTGTTATTCGACATTAATTTAACCTTGAATATAGTTTACTCAATATATGGTTGTTTCTTCAATTCTGTGTTTAATTGCTTAATTGTTTGGCCATCAGTTAGGTTCTATATACTATCTATGTTATGCTTGGGAAAGCCGTATATAGATTAGAGAAGAATTGAAGAGAGCGCGATCTTAACCCTTCAGGGGAGCGGATTTGTGGTTAGGATAGGAATATACCTAGTCACCGTGCTTAATTAAACATCGTAATCTTAGTGCGTTCTAATAGATTAATTTCATAGGAATATAGGCGTTAATCTATTGAGAATAGGCGAGTAGTGCTTCGGGAGAAGGCTATGAGAGCGTTTATCGATTAATTAGCAACCATGAGTGAATTATATGAAAGGGAGAGTTAATTAGAATGCAATACGAGTGGTGAATAGATCACAACCCTGGAATATTTGTCTCTACTGAATACATCACAATAATTCTTGTCACTTGATAATTAGTATTTTATAGAATTTTAGTATAGAATTGTATATCCCTGATTTTATATTGGCTTGGTTAAATAATGATTAGAGTGATTTAGCAAGTAGTTTACACAAGTCCTTGTGGGTACGATATCTGGACTTAAAATCCTGTATTACTTGTCGACCACGTACACTTGCGTGTTCATTGGGAAATCAACCAACAGGTATACTTACTGTTTTTGCTCTAGACGCTTATGATCTTATGGATCCGAGATCTACTTTTTCCTATGTTACCTCGTATTTTGCTTTGGATTTTGGGATAGAGCCAGAACAACTACTTGAACCATTTTATGTGTCGACTCTGATGGGAGATTCTGTTCTTGCCTCCGACGTTTATAGGGGTTGTGGGATTTTAATTCAAGATAAAGAGACTATGGCAGACCTCATTGAGCTATAAATTGTTGACTTTTATGTCATCGTGGGATGTATTGTTATGCAAGTGTTACGCCATCTTGATTATCGTGCTAAAGTTGTCAAGTTTGAGTTTCCTAATGAGTCAGTAAGTGAGTGGAAGGGAAATACTGATGAGCCTCGAGGTAAGTTTATTTCATACCTTAAGGAAAAGAAGATGATTACGAAGGGATGTCTTTATCATTTAGCCAGAGTCACTGACACAACTACGGACGTAGTAAGCATTCAGTCTGTGCCAGTTGTTAATGAGTTTCCTGATGTCTTTCTTGATGAGCTTTTGGGTATTTCGCCGGATAAGTTCATCGACTTTGGTATAGATGTGGTGCCAGATACTCAGCCAATATCTATTACCCCATACCGAATGGCTCCAGTCGAGTTAAGGGAATTGAAGGAGAAATTGAAAGATTTACTGGATAAAGCATTTATTAGACCTAGTGTATCACCTTGGGGTGTGCCAATTCTATTTGTGAAAAACAAAGATGGTTCTTTGAGGATGTGTACGGACTATATGCAACTTAAAAAAGTGACCATCAATAATAGATATACATTACCTCGAATAGATGACTTGTTTGACCAATTCAAAGGGGTAAAGTTCTTCTCAAAAATTGATTTAAGGTTGGGGTATCATCAGTTGAAGATTCGAGAGAAGGATATTCCTAAAACGGCCTTTTAGAACTGATACGAGCATTATAAATTTTTGGTGATGTCATTTGGTCTAACAAATGTATCGGCTACCTCAATGGATCTAATGAATCGGGTTTTCAAACCATTTCTTGACAGATTCGTGATTGTTTTCATTGATACATATTATTCTATTCACGAAGTCAGAGAAACATGTCAATCATTTGAGAATAGTGTTGCAGTCGCTCTTGGAGAATGAGTTATATGCCAAATTCACTAAGTGTGAATTTTGGCTCGAATTCGTGGCATTCTTGGGTCATGTGGTATCTCGCGAGGTATTAAGGTTGATCCTCAAAAGATTGAAGCGGTTAAGAGTTGGCCTCGACCATCTACACCGACAGAGATCCGCAATTTCTTGGGATTAGCAGGATACTATCGGCAGTTTGTTGAATGATTTTCTACTCTTACATCTCTATTAACCAAGTAGACGCAAAAAGAAGCAAAGTTTTATTGGTCGAATGCTTGTGAGAGAAGTTTTCAAGAGTTGAAAGCTAGATTGACTACGGCTCGAGTATTGACATTGCCAACAGTTTTGGGTGACTTTGTGGTTTACTGTGATGCCTCCAAAGTTGGGTTAGGTTATGTCTTGATGCAGAAAGGTTAGGTTATCGCTTATGCTTCTAGATAGTTGAAGATCCATGAGAAGAGCTATCCGACCCATGACATGGAACTTGCCGCGGTCGTATTTGCTTTGAAAATTTGGCAGCATTATCTGTACGGTGTGCATTATGAAGTATATACTGACCATAAAAGCTTTCAATATATATTCAAGTAGATGGAATTAAACCTGAGGCAAGGGATATGTTTAGAACTGTTGAAGGATTATGATTTACGAATTCATTGCCATCGGGGAAAGGCGAATGTGGTAGCCGACGCGCTAAGCCGAAAGTCACGAGGTACATTGGCACATTTACCGATAGCTAAATACATTGCCACTTATGCCATATCACGTTCCTCCCTTTTTGAGGGTGTCAAGGCTAAGCAATTTAAAGATCCAAATTTGGTGAATATTCGAAATGGTGAACAATCTAAAGACATCCTTCCATTTTCTCTTGACGATGATGGGGTGTTGAAGATGAATGGTCGTTTGTGCGTGCCAGATATTGATTGGCTCCTAATGAAATTATGACTGAGGCGCACAATTTGAGATATTCTATACATCCAGGGTCCACAAAAATGTACAAGAACTTGCGGGAGATCTATTGGTGGAATCGGATGAAGGAAAACATTTCGGACTTCGTGGCTAGATGTTAAAATTACCAGCAAGTAAAGTCCGAGCATCAAGGACCTGGTGGGTTGGCACAAAATATTGAGATTCCACTGTGTAAGTGGGAGATGATTAATACGTATTTTATTGTGGGTTTTCCTCGCACTCGCTTGAAGCATGGCTTTATTTGCAAACTTACAAAGTTGACGCATTTCTCACTAGTAAAGATGACTGGCACGACACTAAAATATTCTAAGTTGTACTTGAAAGAAATTTTCAGACTTCACGGTATTCCAGTTTCCATATATCTAATAGAGAGTACCAGTTTACTGCTCATCTTTTGTGGTCCTTTCAAGAAGGATTGGGTACAAGTGTAAGTTTGAGTATCGATTTTCATCCACAAACCGACGGATAGGCTGAGAGGACTATTCAGTCGCTTGAGGATATGTTGCGAGCTTGTGTCCTTGATTTTGGTGGCAATTGGGGTGAACACTTATCTCTGATTGAATTGGCCTACAATAATAGCTATCATGCTAGTATCCAGCTAGCTCCCTATAAGTCTTTGTATGGACGACGTTGTAGATCACACATTGGATGGTTTGAGCCGACTGAGGTAGGAGTACTTGGTCCAAATCTTGTTCATGTGCCTTAGAGAAGGTGAACTTTATTCAACAACGACTTAATACCGCTCAGATTCGACAAAAAATCTATACAAATTTAAATCGACGTAAGTTGGAGTTTAAAGAGGGTGATCAGGTGTTATTAAAGGTATACCAATGAAGGGCGTTATGATATTTGGAATAAGGGCAAGTTAAGTCCTAGATTTATTGTTCCATATCAAATCTTGGAAAGGATTGGGTAGGTGGCCTACAAGCTCGAGTTACCTACATCGATGACTTTGGTTCATCCTGTTTTTCATGTATCGATGCTACGGGGGTATGTGCCCAATCTTGCTCACATCATCTCACCAGAGGTAGTAAAAATAAATGGTTTCTTAACTTATGAAAAAGAGCCGGTTGAGATTCTTGATAGGCAAGTCCGTAGGTTGAGGACTAAGGACGTAGCTTCAGTTAAAGTGTTATGGCATAATCATGACCACGGGGAGGCTACTTGAGAGGCCGAGGAGGATATAAAAATACGATACCCCCACTTGTTCACGACCTCAGGTATGACTACTTCCTTGAAATTTTGAGTTTGGAGTTTATCATGATTTAGTGTCATGGAGAAAGTAAGCAATTTATTTATCTTACTTATTAGTTGGGATTCAGTACGATTTCCGGATGTGGTTGGCTTATCTATTGCTCATGGATTGTTAGACTTGTCTCATAGGAATGGATTTTATTTTGTGATGCCGAGAGATTCTAAATAATGAGGTTTAGTATATAGAGCCCAAGGGTATTCATTGATGTAGCTGTAATGAGTAGAGTCATGTGTGGCCTTTTATATTGTGTTCTTGTGGCTCACTGTCATGTTGAAAATTTTGGATAGGCTCATAAACAAAGGAAACTCTGTCAAAATTCTTAGAAATTTAGAGAGTTAGTCAAATTTTGAATCCTTAAGAGTTGAGGAGTAAGAAAAGACATAGGGATTGCATTTTTGGGCTTTAATACGACCATGAATTCACATTCAATGACGAATGTCTTTAAGTGGGGGTGAATGTAAAGCCCCATGAATTTCTATAATTAATCAGATTAATGTTGAGCTTGAAAATTTTAATCCTTCAAGGATGAATCATGGATTAACCTACAAACAAGGAATCAAAGTGAAAAGGAATAATGGTGATGAAGGGAATTTGGTACCAAATAGATTACATTCGTATTGGCAGATCATTGCATCAAGAAGTAGCTACAGGCGATACTCGCCAAGGTTAGTGTGACACATCCCTATAGCATCCAAATTGTCTGGATGCCACAATGTTGGCAGTGAGCTCAAGACATAGCGCTAACCTTGTCATCGTCTCAATTGAAGGGACTGGAACGCACACTATGAAGCATGCGACGTGTCGCATGCGACGCGTCCCATGCGGCGTCCGAGTTCTGAGGGCTTTTAAAGGAAATTACGGAAGGAGATTGGTATATTAATTTGGTCATTGTCTTGGGAGGCTTAGAGGAAGAAAGGAGTTCCATACCATTAATGCATCTTCAAGGTTAGAATTTGATGCCTCCATTTGGCAGATTTGGTCCATTTATTTCATCTCTTAACTCTCCAAACTCATGGAATTCATAGATCTTTGAAGAAAATCTCAAGGGAGATTCAAGAACTCAAATCTTGAAAATTCTAGGGTTTGAAAAAGAGGTAATCTCTTCACTCCAAACTTAGGTATTATACTGCATGGATGTAGTAAAGTGTATTTATGAAGGTCGAATTGTATTTAAACATCTATTCATGGAACCCTAGAAGAGTTGGTTGGTAGGGATGATTGTCACACCTCCTTTTTTCACTACCCCCGATTAATGAAGGGTAGTAAGGGAGTTTTTCCACTTTCAGTGACATTATTTGGATTTGGGATTTATTTTAGTTTTTAGAGTCGCCACCTGGATATTTGACGATGCCCCCGGACACCGTTTTATTTTAAAATCCCAAACCGAGGAAATTTAGACTCTGTTTTGATTTGTCTGCAACCAGAAATCCGAGTAAGGAATTCTGTTAACCCGGGAGAAGGTGTTAGGCATTCCCGAGTTCCATGGTTCTAGCACGGTCGCTTAACTATTAATATTTGGCCTGAGTTATCTGATTATTTACGTATTTTAACCTATTGTGCATTTGGCCTTTTTACTTTTAAACCACTTTTTAATATTTATGAATTTATCTTGAAATAAGTCACGATGGAGTGCACTTATTTATTTTTGGACACATTATAACTACGCCACATGAAATACACCCGCAATTACAACATGTGATTTTTATTATAATTTGAAGTTGAAGACGGGACATGAGTTGTCGCACCCGAGTGTAGATTACGTAGTCAAGACTATAATCGTGACGGTTTTATAGTGCCTATTTGAGGCAAGGTTCGATCATTCTTTACATTTTCTATTTTTTAAAGAGGGTTTTAGTTTTAGGATCAATTAAGACGTTTATGGATTTATCTTAGACAAGTTACGATGGTGTGCACTTGGTGTTTTTGAACACATGGCAAGCACATCACATCAAATGCACCCGTGATTGCTATGTGCGTTTTTATTAGTTGTTCGGAGTTGAGGGTCGGGGGCATGAGTTGCCACTCCTGAATGTAGTTTAAGGTAATGTTTGATGTCACGATTGATTTTTTATCAAATTTCGAACCAAAAGTAACATCTTACTTATAATATCATCTAAAAATGGTGTACATTAGTCTAAAAACAACATTTTATGGGCTATGGCCTCATTTAACCCCGTTTGTAACACCTTGGGCCATCCTAATTATGACTATTTTTGCAAGAGGAATACTAGTGAGGGAATTCGGTTCTCCATCAAATCTTAAAAGTTTTTACATTCTAATATGCTAAATGGTATCAAATATGTTCATTAAGAAAGACATCATATATACACAAACATATAAAACACATTATCTACTGATTTTCTGCTTTGAATTTGTAAGCTAGAATCACTTTATTTCCTGGGCCTTTGTAATTTCTGAAATAACATAAAACACAGGCAGATTTATTAATAATAACCTAGTCCCGTGTTTCTAAAACCAGAACGTATTCGAAGTGTTCCCATGTTGATTTTCAGAAGACACTTTCAAGATATGAAATGAACTGGAAATAACCTTACTAATTTCTATTTGTATTGAAAACGACTGATTTTTGAAACGAATGCTTTCTAAAAGAAAAATCCAGTAAATATTCATTCAAAATTTCATGCAGGCTGATTTAAGAAAATACAAGTTCTTCTTTTGATTAAACACCTATCAACACTGTATTACTTCTTATATTAGGACTAGATTAGAAATTCCAAGGGATTGCCTTAGAGATCAGCATGAACATTATTTATTAAAAGGGCTGAAATGAATATGCAGTTCCATCTTAGATTACAAAGTCCCAGAATGCAAAAATGAATAATTATAGTTTTTCTTTTTATAGAAATAAAAATACAACTCCTGTGAGAATACAGTTTTGAATATTAAATAAGGAGCTAAAGAAAAATCCTAATGGGTTGCTCCTCATCTGGATACTTTGCACTTGCAGCTCTTCTTTTGTAATTTCCAATCATCTCAATATAGATGTATAATGCATCTATTAGAGCAAATCTGACCATGATGGGGGTCAAACTTAACTCTATTGATGTGAGATTTTATAATACTAAAACGGAAATTTTGTGCATTTGCTAAAAGGAATCTAACCATGGAAGGGGTCAGATTCATTCTAATGATGCCACCATTTTTGACACTTACAGTCATATCCATATTTCAGCAAGTATTCATTTGAATACTTTGACTATTCTTGGCCTATTTAGAGAATGAATCAGACCATACAAGGGTTCAGATTCTTTACTCTACATCCCTTCTTAACTACACGTTGTATACCCTTTAGAGGGTGAATTTCAGCCATTTATACTACTTTTGTGCACTATCATAGGGTGAATTTGACCATTAACAGGTCAAATTCATCGACCCTAGTGCTAATACTAACCTATCTAGAGATTTGCTTATTGAATCTCTTTATTGACCGAAGAGACTCAATTGAAAGCATGTTTTCTACACACTTATAGAGAGAACCTGACCATAGAGAAGGTCAGATTCTACACCTCAGTGTAGCCTTATTTTTTAGTATAGAACTATGAGTATTCACCATATTTATATAAATTTTGGTTTGAAATATACAAAATATTTCAGCAAAGAAAAACCAAAAAACAGTATTTATCACATTCACATGTTCATTAATATGCTAATAAACATCTATACAGTCACATTTACATAAAGCAGAAGAAATAACCTCATACATCAATGACAACAAGTTTAAGCAGGGAGAAGAAGAAGATTTCAGTTCAAGAAATTTTATTAAGAAAAGATGAGTTAATACATACCTTTTAAGAGAGAAACAACAAAGAGACTTGACCAAATAAAGGTCAAGTATGAAAATGAACAACAAGAAGGAAGAGAGATTAGCAACAGCATACAGAACAAAGAAAACCAAACAGTCCAGCAAGAATACACCCAGAAATCTTGAGTATGAATGTTTGAAGGAAAACTTGCAGAAAACCAAAATTCAGAAAAGAGAAGATAGCAACTGAACTAGGCCATCTACTTATGAACTTGTTTTCCAAAAAGAAATCAGATTTTTCTAATAGTTCTCTTGTTTTCAAAACCTTTTAAGTAGAAACAGTATTTCTGAAATAGGAAGGATTCTGTATTCCAGCAGCTCAAAAGTGGAAAAATTGTAACCCCTTCATCTCTAAAAAGAGGGTCTATTTATAGGATATTTGGGAATGGGATATTCTTTTGAATATTCCCTATCCAAATCTGAAAAACAACACTCAATAGTACATAGGGCAACTGTCAACCCTATCTTTGGGACATCTTCCCTTATTCTAGAACTTTCCTCTTTAGAAAAGACCTTTTTATCCTTAAAAATCTGATTTCCTAAACTGAGTTACCTAATGTACCCCTTGGAGTCCCTGAATTTACAATTGGGTAATCAAGGTTAAGCTTACTTGGGGTATTATTTAACTCTAGTTAACTAACACTAGTTAGGTTCACTAGTTAACTAGGCATTAACTTTGATTAGTTAATCCTAGCTATGTTCTTTAGTTAACTATTAGTTGTTCTTAACTATGGTTAAGTTAATTAATTAAAGGTTAATGTATTCCTATTAGTCAACTAGGTTTAGCTTGTTACTTAATGTAAATCAATCAATTTAATTCCTTAACCTAAGTTAACTGACTTAGTTTAATTAAGTCAACTCAATTACCTAAAATCAGAAACTTAACTAATTATCAAGTCTAGGTCAAATGATTTGTTTTAGTTAATTAGTCCTAAATTAATTACCTTAGGCAGGTTTTAGGACTTAGATAGTTGTTTAAGAGACTATTAGACTAGGTTAATCTAGTTAAACAAGTGTATTTTAGGAGGTTATCACTGATTAGGGAAACCTTGAGTTTAGGATTTGAACTAAGTTAATTCATGGCCCTACACTGGTTCAGACTAACTAGTAATAATCCTAAAAGAGCTAATAGCTCTTATGCATGACATAATTAGGAAGGAATCCTAAATTGATATTCACTTAACACTAAACAGAATCAACAATTAAAACAAAGCAAGGCGGAGATCAAGTTTCAGTTTAATCAACACAAAACAATTCCAAATTATTATCTAGATAGGTAAACTCGACCACAGTTCTAATAATAATATGATAACACTGTTCTAATTATTATCTAGTTTCAGTTCAACCATCTACTTCAAATCGCAATGCAGGATATCACTGTTCTGATCAAGATTAAAAAAAATTGTCATTTTAGATTCTTCTTGGTCAATCTAGAGCAGGATAGTAACAGTCAAACAATGAGCAGGGATAGACGAAGAAAACAAAACGAGAGAAAGAAAAGAAAGAAATGAAATTACTGAAACAAACTAAAAGAAATGATTGACATGAGATTTGGTCTTTAAAAAAATGAAATCCAGAATCTTTTACCACAAGAATTCCTAAATTGATTAATCAAGACTCAAATAATGAAAGCACAATCTAACTATTGTGCGGATTAAAACACACGAGACAAGAACACTCATATGATTGCTAAAATAACCTAGATTAATAACAAAGAAACATGACTAAACAAGCACGGGTAGTAATAGAAGGAAAAAAAAAGAAAACTAGCCTAAAACAGGGGTGATTATACAACCCTATTCATANGGGGGGAAATACCCATTTGATGGGTTTGGCCAGAAAAAGGAAGTTGCCGGACCTTGTCCGGACCCCGGTAGGGTTTGAAAAATGAATCAAACCCCCATGAATTGATTGCCCTAGTCAACAACAATCGACCCATGAAGGTCTGAGCCATTGAGTGTCTCTAAGTCCGATGGGGAGTAATTTTAGGGTTTTCAGATTATTAGATCTGAATTTGACGCAAATTGATTGGTTGTTTTAAGGAAACTAGCAACGGGAGGTGATAGAGGGAACGATGGTGATTGTATGGTAAAAATTTTATCTGGATTGGGTGAAGCTCCGCCATCGGAGGTGATTTCCGGCAGGCGGAGGGCGGCGGCTAGGGTTTGGTGTTTAGAGAGAAGTGAGAGAGACGGACAGGGGGGGTGTGAGGCTTTTGTGGAATGAGGGGGGTGGTGTTCAGTTTGGACATATATATACTAAACGAGTAATTAGTTCCCAGCCATTGGATATGGGAAAATCAACTGCTGCGATTAGTTTACTTATTCTGAAACGGGGTCGTTTGGGTAATGGAGGGGTCAGGCGGGTTGTGGGGTGTTTGGGCTTGGGTCGATGCGGGTAATGAGAGGGATTTTGGGCCTGGGCAATTCTAGCCCAGGTCCGAATTTTGCCTATTTTAACTCTAATTATGTCAACACTTAATAAGAAAATGTAGTAATGAATTCTAACTTGGTTTTTGTCTAATTATAAATTAATTAAGAATAATATCATTTAATTTAATACTCATATCATTTAAGGAACAAATTTCACAATTTTGTTAGATAAAATGAATAAATTAATCATTAAATCTACATTTTGTCAAATAATCAATATTTTTGTTGTTATTTATTTCAAATCGATTACAAGTAATATATTAATTAGCTCTAAATCTAGTTTAAATTTTAATTAATGAGTAAATTTAAAGTTGAAATTTCTAGTTAACAAATGTAATTATTTGAAGAATAATTTTCCGTAATTTTCCAATAAAAATGATTGAAGTTATGCACCGAATCATGCAACTTTAAATCATTTATGAATTTTAAAAGACAAATTATGATTTATGTAATGCAAATAATTCACACACAGACATTGAAATTCAACAAAGGTTTATAATCATTTATTAATTTATTAAATTTTTGTAGGAATATATAGTAGGTTAAAAATTACATGCTCACAGCTTCCCCTCTTTGCTCGAAAATGCGAAGAGTTTTCGGGAAAAGAACAAGTGAGAAGTTATGAACAACTTTTACCCGTTCAAATACTCCATGTGAAACAATTTTGAAAAGTTTGACCGAACCCTGCTTCAGAGGTTGCCTACATATCCTTGGCTATAAAGGAATCAGGTCAGTGTAGTTCTGGAAGTTTTGGTAGCTGGGACTACCGAGTAACTGTGGTTTCACCGCGGTTGCTGCTGTTACTGTTGTTGATCTCCTAATTACACCTTAGTACAAAATGAAGGACTAACTAAAACCTATCAGCTGCTAAATTACAAGATTCCTATCTAGGACTTGGTCTTTGAGTCTTGATATTTTGCTGACTCTGACCTGGATCTTGGTGCTTGTTAATCGCAGATGCTGGTTTCGTCTTATCGTTCCTCGGATCAAAGCGGGATATACTGAACGGATGACTTCAATATCGTCCTGAATAGTCCACATCTTCCTCGTTTGTGCACTTTTGGATTCAATCTTCTCTTTCTTCTTTTGTTTTGTTACTTTGGATCGAAACTTCTTCTTTTGTTGTCTCGAGTTCCCATGTTCTAGAGACCTAATCTCCAATAAATCAAAACAAACGAACAAAATTTTCTGCCCCTGTTTTCAGTAGGAAAATTTCGTGAGTTATTGTTATAACATCTGTGCTATTTTATTATTGAAAGCAATAAAAGGCCGGGAACCGTGTACCCTGAGTGAATGCAGACTAGGGGTGGATACCCTATGCCTAAAAGGTAAAATCCAACTAGGGATTGTACACCCTATGTTGGAAAAGATCGACAGCTCGTGTTTTCGTCAAGAAGAGATCACCAAGTTATGCCGGTGTCCGGGGAAAGATCAACAGGTTATGTTGTTGTCACGAAATAGATCACTGGGTTATGTCAATGTCTGGAGATGATCAAGAGGTTATGCTGTTACCTGGGGAAATAAGATCACTAGGGTTATGCTAGTGTCTTGAGAAGAAACGATCATCGAGTTATGCTGGTGTCTGGAAAGGTCAACAGGTCATGTTGTTGCCTGAAAAAGAGATCACTAGGTTATGCCAGTGTATGAAGATGATCAACAGGTTATGTTGTTGTCAGGAAGATCACAAGGTTATGCCAGCGTCTGGAAAGGTCAACATGCCATGTTGTTGCCTGAAATAGAGATCAATGGGTTATGCCAGTGCCTGAAGATGATCAACAGGTTATGCTGTTGTCAGGAAGATCGCCAGGTTATGCTGTTGTCTGGAAAGGTCAACAGGTTATGCGGTTGCTTGAAATAGAGATCACTGGTTTATGCTAGTGTCTGAAGATGATCAACAGGTTATGTTGTTGTCAGGAAGATTGCCAGGTTGCTAGTGTCTGGAAAGGTCAACAGGTTATGTTGTTGCTTGAAATAGAGATCACTGGGTAATGCCAGTGTCTGAAGATGATCAACAGATTATGCTGTTGTCAGGAAGATCGCCAGGTTATGCTGGTGTCTGGAAAGGTCAACAGGTTATGCTGTTGTCAGGAAGATCGCCAGGTTATGCTGGTGTCTGGAAAGGTCAACAGGTTATGCTGTTGCCTGAATTAGAGATCACTGGGTTATGCTAGTGTCTGAAGATGATCAACAGGTTACGCTGTTGTCAAGAAGATCACCAGGTTATGTTGGTGTCTGGAAAGGTCAACAGGTTATGTTGTTGCCTCAATTAGAGATCAGTGGATTATTCGAGTGTCTAAAGATGATCAACAGGTTATGTTGTTGTAAGGAAGATTTCCAGGATATGCTGGTGTCTGGAAAGGTCAACAGGTTATGTTGTTGCCTAGAATAGAGATCACTGGGTTATGCTACTGTCTGAAGATGATCAACAGGTTATGTTGTTGTCAGGAAGATTGCCAAGTTATGTTGGTGTCTGGAAAGGTCAACAGGTTATGATGTTGCCTGAAATAGAGATCACTAGGTTATGCCAGTGTCTGAAGATGATCAGCAGGTTATGCTGTTTTCAGGAAGATTGCCAGGTTATGCTGGTGTCTGGAAAGGTCAACAGGTTATGCTGTTGCCTGAAATAGAGATCACTGGGTTATGCCAATGTTTGAAGATGATCAACAGGTTATGCTGTTCTCAGGAAGATCGCCATGTTATGCTGGTGTCTGGAAAGGTCAACAGGTTATGTTGTTTCCTGAATTAGAGATCACTGGGTTATGCCAGTGTCTGAAGATGATCAACAGGTTATGCCGTTGTCAGGAAGATTTCCAGGTTATGCTGGTGTCTGGAAAGGTCAACAGGTTATGTTGTTGCCTGAAATAGAGATCACTGGGTTAATGCCAGTGTCTGAAGATGATCAACAGGTTATGCTGTTTTTAGGAAGATTGCCAAGTTATGCTGGTGTCTATAAAGGTCAACAGGTTATGTTGTTGCCTGGAAAAGGGGGTGATCAGCAGGTTATGCTGTTGTCTGGAAAGGCCAACAGGTTATGATGTTGCCTGGAAAAGGGGGTGATCAGCAAGTTATGTTGTTGTCAGAAAGAGAAGAGATCACCAGGTTATGCTCGTGTCTGCTTGGGTGCGGGACCCTATGTTGGCATCAACAGAGGACTGGGATATCCTTGGTTGGAGAATGTTTGGATAGGGGTTGAGGACCCTATGATACTTTAGGGTTGCATCATATTCAACTTCATTTCTTCTTTTTATATATATGCGCGAAAATATTTTTGGAGGAAACTTCCCTTTCCTCGGAATCAATGCTGCAGAGCTCTTTCTAGCTCTTGCGCAATTCCTTTTGATTGTACCTGCTCTTTTCACGGTTGCTTTTGCATCTGTTTCCTATTTTCAAACAAAGAACAATTGTTAGTTTGAAACGGTTTTTGGTTTTGCGGCCTTTATTTTCAACTGCTTGATCTAAGTTCTTTTGATGAAGGTCTCAACCGCTTGCTTGCTTGTTTGGTTGCTGGGGATTGGGTTTCATCCCTAATCCCGGGGGCCTTGGCTTTCAAGATTTCACCATGGCGATCGGTCACATAGGACCCAACATTTTATTTTGCCTTTGTAGGCTTTTCACTCGCTTTTTCTTTTAGATTTCCAGAGTATTGGGGAGTAGTTTTGATCCCTCAAATTCTGCTGCGACAGTTAGTCGCGTAGGACTTAACCTTTCCAACTTTATTTCGCCTTTATTGGCTTTTCATTTCTGACTTTTCTTCCAACTGTAACTTCGGATCATTTGGAATATTTCGGCTTTTCAAACCCCGCCAAGATGGTTATCCATGTGGGAATCAACTTTTCAACTTCATTCGCCTTTCTAGGCACTTTAATTTGATTTTCTCCTTTCAAGGGTTTTGAGTTTGAAGTATCGACCGCTTTGGCTAGTCGAGATCGACTCGATGCCTCTGACGAAGCTGGGTGCCTTTTGTATATTAGCCCGTGTCAAATGAGAGCCCTGTAAATTAGTCTTGCCATCCTTTCTTTGCCTTAGTTTCGGAATAGAGTTAGACCGGAAGGGATTGAAAGAAAAATAAAAGACAGAATGGACAATGAATTTAAACAAAAAGTATCCCTTACGGGGGAAAGGAAAGAAGGACTTATCTGGAGTGCATGCGGACTTCAATGATCATGACATGCCTTTTGGACTGGATGTCTGATCCGTGTAAGCTGTCTGACTCTCAAAAATTCATCACAACTATTACCCCGAGATCGAGAAACCTTGCCCCGGACTGCGTCCATATCAATGATCCATTATCCTTTTTCGATTAGTGGCGCCCTTTACGGGTTTTCACCAACTAACCTCTCTCATTTCTCTTCTTACCGTTGTCTTGTAGTGCTCTTTGCATGTTTTCACTAACAAGACTCTCTCATTTTAATTTCCCTCATTGCTTGTATCCGTTCCGAACAACTGTATCCTCCAATTTTTGACATCTTTGCCGATTGATAGGAAGGACTTGAATAAGGTTTTGGTGCAAAGAGATTGTATTGAATTACAACTTTTGAACCCCTCCGGCGACACATTGCCGGATCTTAACACTTGCCCCAGCTTAAACTCTTGGGGAAATGTGGATCTTTATTTCGGTGTGACTGAACTCCAAGGAGAGGCTTCCTACGTATCCTTTCGGAATCAAGTCGAACGTAGTTCAGGAAACTTTTTTTTTTCAGCATTTCTTTTTCTCCAATAACACTTTCGGGTTCCAAAGATGGTAATCAAAGAAGAGTAACCGACTCAAAGGGTTAATGCTTTCTGGGTAGCGAGAATGAAAGCCTTCGTCATCCCAAACGGAGAACACTTACAAATATATAGAGGATCAAACATAGTACCTTTTGACGGCATCTCCATTGACATCCGTTTCTAGGTCATTTCCTTTGATGTCCCCCAGGTATAACGCTCATTTTGGCAGCAATTTCCTTATGATGTATGGACCTTTCCAGTTTGGGGAGAATTTTCCTTTCGCTTCTTCGTGGTGTGGGAGGATACGTCTTAAAACGAGTTGCCCTACCTCGAAGTTCCTAGGTCGCACTTTCTTGTTGTAAGCGCGGGGCATTCTTTGTTGGAATAATTGTCCGTGGCACACTGCGGCCATTCTTTTCTCATCAATCAGAGTTAATTGCTCCAGTCAGGTCTTGACCCACTCATTTTCTTCAATTTATGCATCGACAATAACCCGAAGGGAAGGAATTTCGACTTCAGCGGGTATTACGGCTTCAGTGCCATAAACCAATAGGTAAGGGATAGCTCCAACTGATGTACGCACGTCGTGCGATATCCTAACAATGCAAAAGGAAACTTTTCATGCCATTGTCTGGATGTTTGAATCATTTTCCTGAGAATTTTCTTGATGTTTTTGTTTGCTGCTTCAACGGCGCCATTTGCTTTGGGCCGGTAAGGGGTCGTGTTATCTGGAACTGTTCACATACCTCCCTCATCACGTTACTATTTAGATTCGCGGTGTTGTCGGTAATGATAGTTTTTGGGATACCGAAACGACAAATGATATTAGCATACACGAAATCCACCACCACCTTCTTAGTTACAGCTTTGAACGTGACGTCCTCGACCCATTTCATTAAATAGTCGATAGCAACCAAAATGAATATGTGCCCGTTTGAGGCCCTTGGCTCGATTGGCCCAATGACATCCATTCCCCAAGAAACAAATGGCCAGGGTGCCGACATAGGATGCAGTTCTGAAGGTGGTGCCTGGATTAGGTCGCCATGTATTTGACACTTATGGCACTTCCAGACGAAACTGAAGTAATCTTTCTCCATGGTCATCGAATAATATCCAGCCCGTAAGATTTTCTTTGCGACGACGTAACCATTCATGTGAGGGGCCACATACTCCTGAATGGACCTCGCCCATGATCCTTTCGGCTTATTTGGCGTCCACACATCTATAAGATTTAGATCGGATGTCCTTTTATACAGTACTTCCCCACTTAGGAAAAAAACTGCTGGCGAGCCTTCAGATGGTTCTCTTTTGGTCTTCGTTGGCCTGCTCGGGATATTCTCTTGTCTTCAAAAATCTTTTAATATCATGATACAATGGTTGGACATTGGGTTCTACTTCGACCGTGTTGCAATAACCATGTCTTTCCTTGATTTGGATCTCCAATGGGTCTATGCGAACATTACCCGGACAGGGTAGCATTGCAGCTAAGGTGGCCAGCGCATCAGCTAACTCATTGTGGCACCGAGGAATATATCTGAACTTGATGGCTTTAAATCGCTTACTAAGATTCTCCACATGCTGTCTTTAGGGAAGGAGTTTAACATCCCGAGTTTCCCACTCTCCCTGACCTTGCTTAATGATCAAGTCGGAGTCTCCCATGATCAATAACTCTTCTACATCCATGTCAATGGCCATGTTCATGCCCATTATACAAGCTTCATATTTGGCAGTGTTGTTTGTGCAGAAGAAACGGAGGTGGGTTGTGGCAGGGTAGTGTTGCCCACTGGGTGAAATCAAGATTGCCCCTATCCCAATACCTTTCGCGTTGGCTGCTCTGTCGAAGAACATTTTCCAGGTACCATCACCTTCCGAGATTACTTCGACGGAGTTGATCTTTTCATCCGGAAAATAAGTGCTCAAGGGTTGGTATTCATCATCAACCGAATTTTAAACTAGGCGATCGGCCAATGCTTGAGCTTTCATAGCTGTGCGAGTGTCATAGACAATATCGAATTCTGTGAGCAAGATTTGCCATTTCGCTAATCTCCTTGTGGGCATTGGCTTTTGGAATATGTATTTCAAAGGATCCAGCCTCGTGATGAGGTAGGTGGTATAAGACAATAAATAATGTCGGAGCTTCTGAGTAACCCAAGTTAGGGCGCATCAAGTCCTTTCTAACTGAGAATACTTGGCTTCGTAGCTTGTAAACTTTTTACTTAAGTAGTAAATGGCCTGCTCTTTCTTTCTTGTTGCCTCGTGTTGACCGAGAACACACCCAAAGGAGTTTTCTAGCACCGTCAGGTATAGGAACATAAGTCTCCCTGGTTCTGGTGGGACTAGCACCGAAGGATTTGACAGATATTCTTTGATCTTGTCAAAAGCGTCCTGGCACTCGTCTGTCCATTTGATGGCCGCATCTTTTTTCAATAGCTTGAATATAGGCTCGTGTGGAGGTCAACTGAGCGATGAACCTACTGATGAAATTCAACCTACCCAACAGACTCATGAATTCCTTCTTGGTTCTTAGGGGTGGGATATCCCAGGTAGATTTTATCTTTGTTGGGTCCAGCTCGATGCCCCGTCGACTGACTATAAATTCCAGTAAATTTCCAGATGGAACTCTGAAAGCGCATTTGGCTGGGTTTAATTTCAAATTATATATGCGCAGGCGTTCGAAGAATTTCCTCAAATGCTGCACATGGTCACTTTGGGTTCTGGACTTAATGATCACATCATCCACGTACACCTCAATCTCCTGGTGCATCATGTCGTGAAATATGGCGGTCATGGACCTCATATAAGTCACCCCAGTGTTCTTTAAACCAAACGCATGACCCGGTAACAGTATGTTCCCCAGGGTGTAGTGAAAGCTGTCTTTTCTGCATCTTCTTCATCCATCAAAACTTGGTGATATTCGGCATAGCAATCGACAAAAGATTGTACCTCGTGTTTGGCACAATTATCGACTAGGATGTGTATGTTCGGTAGTGGAAAATTATCTTTGGGCCTGGCTTTATTCAGATCCTGGTAGTCGACATATACTCTGACCTTTTCATCCTTTTTAGGCACCGGGACCACATCGGCCAACCAGGTGGTGTATTGGACCACTTGGATTACTCCGGCCTTTAGTTGTTCAGCGACCTCTTCTTTGATCTTGTCACTCATAGCTGTTTTAAATTTCCTCTGCTTTTGTTGGACAGGTGGATGACCGGGGTAGGTTGGCAATTTGTGTACCACCAAGTCCATACTTAGTCCGGGCATGTCGTCGTAGGACCAATCAAATACGTCTTTGAATTAAAATAAGAGTTGAATCAAGGCATCCCTAGTCTTTTCATCCGTGTGGACGCTTATCATGGTTTCTTGAATCTCTTTTTCATTGCCAAGTTAACGGGTTCCGTTTCGTTTAAGTTTGGCTTAGGCTTATTCTCAAACTATTCCAATTCTTGATTTATTTCCCTAAAAGCCTCTTCTTCGTCATATTCCAGTTTTTGATTCATTATTTCGAGGTTAGACGGCGTATTAAGATCAGAGCACGAAGTCCGCAAGCATGTCATGTTTTTTAAAGCCACATTATCAGGAGTGAAAAAATAAGAAAAGTAAAGAAAATCAGAAAGAATAGTACACGATGAAATTTTGATTTCATTTCATTGAATTTGAGCATAGGAGGGTTTACATCGAAATTTAAAGGCAAGAATTTAAAAACTTTGAGTTACATCAAATAACTCATATTGCAGAAATGATGGCAAAGGATGAACTACCGGGACTCCCGTCGGACGGGGAATGGAGTAGCCTCCCAATTTTGCAACTTGGCATCAGGCCCCATATACTGTACTTCGGCAGTGCTGGAGCCCTCTCCTGGTTGGACCATATGGGCCTCATACAACATTTGCCTCATTGCTCCACATATTTCTTCTATTCCTTCGGCCGTGAAACTTCTTCCTTTTCCTCCAAGTATTTTGGCTTGACAAATGATGCAGTGATGTGTGGGATCGGCTGAGGCAATACCCAACAATTTTTCTTACGTTGGTCAGCCCATTTTTCATCGTCGGGTGTAGCTTGAAACCCTATGCCAAAAAACTTTTCATAGGTAGGCAAAGTGACGGGTTCTTTAATGCCTTGTAAGGACACCCCGAGCCCTTTTCCAGGTGTGTACCCATGTTTTATCATGTCGTTGGCGACCATAATTGACGCGTTTGATATGAAGGGTTGAGGGCACGGGGTTCCTTCCTCATGCTGGTCTGCAACAACAATCTCGAAAGCCTGGTAGACTATGTGCTCGCTGCCCTCTCTTGCTTCCAGGCATGGGGCTAATGGATCCATGTAAATAGATTGTTCGTCTTCCCCATGGACCACAATTTCCTGGTCCTCATATTCGAACTTAACCATCTGGTTGAGAGTAGATGGCACTGCCCCTGCCGCATGGATCCAAGGCCTTCCCAGGAGATAATTGTAAGAAGTATCAATATCCATGACCTGGAATGTCACTTCGAAATCCACAGGGCCGATTGTCAATACCAAATCAATCTCCCTGATCTTGTCTCTCTCGATACCATCGAATGCACGGACGCACACATTGTTGGGCCTGATTCTTTCAGTCCCGATCTTCATTCCTTGTAAGGTCGATAGAGGGGATATATCAACCCCAGATCCACCGTCCATCATAACTCTCTTCACGTAGTAACCTTCACATATAATAGTTAGGTGGAGAGCTTTGTTGTGGGTGGCCCCTTCCGGGGGAAAATCATTCTTGCTGAATGAAATCCGGTTGACCTCAAAAAATCATTCTGCCATCCTTTCCATTTGCTCGACTATGGTGTCGGCCGGAATGTGTGCTTCGTTGAGGGTTTTCATCAGGATCTTCTGATGCTCGCTTGAATTTACCAGCAAGGATAAAAGTGAGACCTGGGTGGGGGACTTTATGAGCTCCTCGATTATGGCGTATTCAGAGGTTTTCATATTCTTGAAGAATTCTTCTGCCTCTCCGCCACTGATCGGCCTTTTGGGAGGAAAGCATTTCAGCTTGCTTTTGTTTAGCTCTTCTGGGTCGAGGTATTTCTCTAAAGAGTTTATATCACCTGTTTCCCCAGTAATCTTTTTCCTTTTGTATGTCACCACCGTCCTGCGGTAATTCCATGCGCGGCTAATAACCACAGACTCATTCAGCCTAGGTGGAATTATTTGCCTCGCGCCGCATACGTCCCATTCGGGACATACATTTTTGGGCCATTCATTATTGCATTGTTGAATCGTAACCTTCTGGGAGGACTCAACACACTTTGTCCCTTTATGCGTGCCTTGGGGATGTAAAGGATAGTGTCTTTAGAAGATCCCTTATTTGTTCAAGTCTCAGCCTTTTCCCTGACCTGGGGGACAGGGTTACTATTTCTCATCTCCTTGACTGGTTTGGGTGCCACCTTGGGTTTTATTTCTGCATCTACAATGGCGATGATTGCCTTTAGAGATGGATCAAAATCCTGGTCCTCGTAAATCATACCGATGAAGGGACCATGATTGTGAGAGGGCAGTGGAGTGTTCGTCACATTGGGAGCTTTTTCGTCCCTTAAAACCACTTTCTTTTGTTGTATAAGGCTTCCACGGTCCTTTTGAGGGTCCAAAAATCCTCCGTGTCGTGCCCTTCTGCTCCGGAATGGTAAGCACAACTGGTACCCTGTCTATATGATGGTGATTGGGGATTCTGCCTGTTTGGAGGTACGGGTTGCGGGAGTCCCATCTGGACCAACTTTGGGAAGAGGCTGGAATACAGCTCTCCAATGGGAGTGAAATTAAGTCTCCTTGGTGGCTCTCGGGGATAGGCATTGTACGGGTAGCTGTTTTGAGGAGGGCGTTGAATATATGGAGCTGGGGACGATGGTTATTTTTAGGGGGTGGAGTTCTATTCTGATTGTATTGTTGTTGCAGCCTGGGATGTGGTTGAGCGTTCATTACCGATAGGGAAAAGGGGGCGAAGCATAAGCTGTATCTTGATGAGGATCGTAATGTTGGGAAGCTTTGGGAAATGGGCGTGGGTATTGTCGAGGCTTCCTGACATCGAAAACCATCATGGCCCCTTCTTCTTTCTTTTTCTTGTTGGCTGCAACCCCGGATCCGCTTTGGATGGCCTAAGAGGTTGCTCTTATGGCAGATTGGCTCAGGATACGACCAGTTTTTAGACTATTCTCCACTATTTCTCCAATTTTAATTGCTCCCGTGAATGGTTTGCCCATGGCAGACATCATATTTTGGAAGTGATCAGCTTCCTCTGCTTGTAGAAAAACGCTGACCATTTCAACTTCATCCATCGGAGGTTTGACCATGGAGGCTTGCTCGCGCCATTTGATGGCGTACTCTCTGAAACTCTCTGAGGGTTTCTTTTTGAGATTGGATAGTGAGTTCCTATCGGGAGCGATGTTCACATTGTATTGGAATTGACGGACAAAGTCCCGTGCCAAGTCATCCCATATGTCCCAGCGGGATATATCCTGGTCCATGTACCATTCTGATGCAATCCCCGTCAAGCTTTCTCCAAAATATGCCATGAGAAGTTCCTCCTTCCCACCTACTCCTCTGAGCTGGTTGCAGTACCTTTTCAGATAGGCTATGGGGTCTCCATGTCCGTTATATTTTTTGAACTTGGGGGTTTTGAACCCGAGAGGCAGATGGACGTGCGAGAACATGCACAAGTCAGCATAGGAGACATTTTTCTGCCCGCTCAGCCCCTGTATATTATTGAGGCTCTGTTCAATACTCTTCATTTTTTGAGTTATTTCTTCGTTCTTGAAGCCTTTATTGGGGACATGCATTGGGAGTAGCATGAGCGGTATCCTGATGGACGGATGGTGTTTGGAATGTGAATGTTGGCGGCTCGAAACTTGGCCCGGAGATAGTTGGTGGGGCCGTGGCGGAGATTGGTGGTGCGGTGAAAATGTTGGAAGACACAGCAGAAAATAAGGTCTGGGGGCGAATCTCAGAAGGCCTTCCGGCAAAGTGAGACGACATAGTTGGATATCCAAATGGTGTGGCTGGGTAGCTTATGGGGATGTTGGATGTCCCTCCTGCCCTGGGGATTATCTCTGGGAAGCCCGGGATGGTACTGGGCGGTTCCCTACCATTGGACCATGCGTCCCACATTTCCAGCATGTGGCAACGCAGAGTCCTGTTCTCTTCAGCTGTCGCGGACTCAGATGTTAGGATGGCTCGATTTAGGTCTTCCACGGAAGAATTGACGATTGCAGGTGACTTTCAGATGTCATTTCTATGCTCCCTTTTGATCTAGTGAAGTAAGGATGGGAGGCCAGGTTACCGCAAAACTAACCACCTTAAAATACCTTAAGATTGAACCAACAAAATGTTAGGTTGAAACATTTATCACATAGGTAATCGCACGTACGGGGTATGCAATGCACCTGATGCTTTTCTATGTGTTTTTGCAATAGTTGTGTACTTCATCCCAGCTTTATCTCTTGGGTTGTTTTTCTTTTTTTATTATTGCTCTTCCTTTGTTGTTGCTTCCGCTTTTTTATTCCTCGCTCGGTTTCCTTTCTTATGGTTATGATCGAATCATATGTGGATTGCCTACGTATCACGGCGCCGCGTGAATCAGATCATCACGTAGTTCATGCTAGAAAAACCCAATGAAATGCATATTTTTTTTCTAAAATCTTCATTCTAAAAAATTCCATTCATTAAATGAAACACTTTTGATTACAGAAAACTGCAGCCCATTTTTGGAATTACAGAGTTTGCAAAACAGACTTGACACATATTTTCTAAAAATATAAAAATTGTTGTGGACTCAAGACATGACTACGACTAGAAAAGTGAAATACAAACTCGAAAAATATCAAGAATACATTAGTGCTTCCGTTGCTCCAGGGGCTGGTGGGGCATCATTCGGCCTTGCCACGGGCCTGCGTGCTATGTCTTGTCGGAGGCGGTAAAGGTCATCCATTATCTTGTGGACGAAAATCATAACTGCTGAGAAGAAAGTGGTCCGAGTCATATCCTCGCATTCCTGGCATCTGGTGACGATGTAGTCAGCTATCTCTTGGACCCTTTGCCTGATAATACCCTTCTCTTGAAGCAGGCGCCCGATTTGTTGGGATCTTGCCTCTAAAGTCTGGGCGTCTTTGTGACTCTGTTCTTGCCATTGTTGCAACTCTTTTTCTAACCGAGCCATCATATCATATCACTATTCCCTCTCTGTTTTAAACCTTTTTGCCTGTTTGGCCATTTCGTTCTCGAGGGCGGCCAATTTTTCTTTCAAGCCAACGACTTCCTGGTCATATTTCCTTTTTAGTCTCTGGACAAACTCGATTCTTTCTTCTGCACTTCTTGTTAATCTTGCCCGAACTTCGGCCAGTTCTTCTTCAGCTTTGTCTAAATCATTCCCATAGCTGCATACTTTATGCCTCAGGCTATTGATAAGCCATTCATCAGTTCTGCTTCTCTTCGGGTTCTCAGCAGCTGTTTTCAGTTCCTGTATCTGGGCCCGGAGGACTTCATTTTCTTGGGCTCGTCTATTTTTCTCCCATTAAATTGTGGCAGTATGTAGAATGTTTTCGAACTTGATTTCCCTGACCTGGGCCTCTAACTTGCTAATGGTGGTTCGGTAGCTGTTCTATTTTTCTAACTAAGCCCAATGCTCTTGAGTTTGCTTGGTGAATTGTTTTACGTGGGGTCTCTTTGCGGGTCTTTCTTGCTCTTGATGCTCCCTACATCTTACGCCATACCAAGAGGTGTAGGCAGGCTCCACTTCCCCTTTGGATAAGCCTCTCACCTGAGTTTGAGGTTCTAAAACCTGCACTCGTTCCAGATTTGACGGACCCTGCCTTCAGGAAATGCAGCTCTTGGGCATAACTCAATGGCTTGTTGGCTTAAATCCTCGTCATGGGGAACACCCTGTTGTCTCCCCAAATGGCGTAAGACCCGGTGCAGGGCATATGGCTGAATGCTTCGCAGGCCCATTAACAGGATATAGCAAACCTCAACAGACATATTGATAACCTCGCTGAGAGGGAGCCATCCGAACGTCCACTCGATTTGGTTGGCAGTCAGTGAGTTCAAGTATGAATGTCAGGCTTCCGTGCCCTCAGGAAATTGGTGTCCTTTTACCCGAGTACTATATTCCTCGATGCAATTCAAACCGGTTAAACCGTAGTTCATGCAGCCTGGGCGGTGGCAAAGGTGCTCGATCAGCCAGATTTGTAGGAGTAGGTTGCAGCCCTTAAAGAATTTTCCCCCAGATTGGAAAATTGTCAGAGCACGGTAAATCTCGGCTAAGACCATCGGTATAAGTGTGCCATTGGAATTTTTCGTCATGAAGTCTGCTATTCCCACAAGCCCGATGTCTATGCATCCGTCACTTCTTGGGCAAATCAGGGTGCACAAGAATGCTACCACAAAAGCTAGCCCCCGGCGGGCTTCCCATTTAACCTGATCTTTGTGAGTTAGACCAGTGTTGTTAGCCTCATAACCTTGGGGATCTCCATAACGCCTGTAAAGAAAATAGAAAGTGCAGATACCTTCGGACAAGTGTGGGTCTTGGACGTCCCGTCTAATGTTCAACACATCCAAAAACTTGTGGGGAGTCACCGCCCTGGGTGCCACTGGCTACCGACTTCTGAGATTGTCATTGAGACCAGCATACCCTGCTATTTCCTCTAGCGTGGGCATTAATTCAAAGTCAGAAAAGTGGAACACGTTGTGGGCGGGATCCCAAAACATACTAGAGCCTCGATGATGTCCAACCTCGGCTTGATCTTTAAAGGACCAGTATGTCCCCCTAAAGCTTTCATAACAGACTTTCTACTAGTTTCCCCCAAGTTGCTCCACCACATATGGAGTCCTAGAGGGATTTCCATGACTGCCTGAAGGGGATGTTTTCAATTGTATTCATCCTGCACATTCATTTTTTGTTAAAAGTGTCATTTTAGCAAAGGGTTTTGTAATAAATAAAAATGGACCACCTTTGTGAATACGGCCCTTTAAGACTGTGTTCACGAATTGGGTCGAAATTCAAAGAAAAAACGCAGGCGGCCACTTTTGCAAAAACGGCCTTCTGACGCCCCACTTGGGCGATCAGGCTATAATGGCGTCACCTAATTTCATTCAGGGCTATATCTTTTGATTTTGAAAAAATGAAGTTGGACCCGATGAGGGTTGCCTACGTATCCCACACCTGTGAGAATCAAACAATGCATAGTTCGGGAAAATCCTGACTGATTAAAAATATACACCCACTCATTTTGTTTTATATTTTTTATCCAGAAATTTTGGCAGATTTCGGAATAAATACGAGGATTGTCAAAACAGGGCGAATTCTCTATTCTACCTCACTCTTGGTTTTTCTTTTCATATTTTGGTTTAGCGGGTCAATACACAAGTTGTGACAAATAAATGCATACGTAACAAGTAAGATGCATCAGTGTAGTCTTTCATTTCGGGTACACCTGTCCTAGACAGACTCAACCCCTGTGTTGATCCCCCTAAGTCAAATGCAAATGATGCAGATAAGCATTCCTACTAGGGATCCGACATGAGGTTTTGTTATTCTAGGTTTAAACTTGGGGTTTTGTTCTAGACCAGGCTTACCCGAGCGGACAGCTCGAGCCGAGGTCGGGGGAGCGTACCGGGAATACAGAAGCTTCACCGGCTTTGCAACTTATCCATACCTCGTTCTAAAATTTGGATATGACTCTAACAGAAAAGAAGTCAAACGAAGTGCACACTTCCCAGGTTATTTAGAAGACTCAGAGAGAAGAAGGGTTTCGGTACAGTTTATATACAGTTCAGAAAATATTGAAACGGTAAAAAGCGACATTTAGCACGTTAGGTTTAACCATGTAAAATCAGATAATAAAGCCAAATATAACAGTTATTCTAAGCTCGAATTCTGAACCCTAAACTAGAGATTCTGGGTTCGACTCCCCAGCAGAGTCGCTAGAGCTGTCACACCTCCTTTTTTCACTACCCCCGATTAATGAAGGGTAATAAGGGAGTTTTTCCACTTTCAGTGACATTATTCGAATTTGGGATTTATTTTAGTTTTCAGAGTCGCCACCCGGATTTTTGACGATGCCCCGGGACACTGTTTTATTTTAAAATCCCAAACCGAGGAAATTTAGACTCTGTTTTGATTTGTCTGCTACCAGAAATCCGAGTAAGGAATTCTGTTAACCATGGAGAAGGTGTTAGGCATTCTCGAGTCCCGTGGTTCTAGCACGGTCGCTTGATTATTAATATTTGGCCTGAGTTATCTGATTATTTACGTATTTTAGCTTATTTTGCATTTAGCCTTTTTACTTTTAAACCGCTTTTTAATATTTATGGATTTATCTTGAAATAAGTCACGATGGCGTGTACTTATTTGTTTTTGGACACATTATAACTACACCACATGAAATGTACCCGCAATTACAACATGTGATTTTTATTATAATTTGAAGTTGAAGACGGGGACATGAGTTGTCGCACCCGAGTATAGATTACGAAGTCAAGACTATGTTCGTGACGGTTTTGTAGTGCCTATTTGAGGCAAGGTTCGGTCATTCTTTACGTTTTCTATTTTTGAAAGAGCGTTTTAGTTTTAAGATCAGATAAGACGTTTATGGATTTATCTTAGACAATCACGATGGCGTGCACTTGTTGTTTTTGAACACATGGCAAACACATCACATGAAATGCACCCGTGATTGCTATGTGCGTTTTTATTAGTTGTTCGGACTTGAGGGTCGGGGGCATGAGTTGCCACTCCCGAATGTAGTTTAAGGTAATTTTTGAGGTCACGATCGATTGTTTATCAAATTTCGGACCAAAAGTAACATCTTACCTATAATATAATCTAAAAATGGTGTACATTAGTCTAAAGACAGCATTTTATGGGCTATGGCCTCATTTGGCCCCGTTTGTAACACCTTGGGCCATCCTAATTGTGACTATTTTTGCAAGAGGAATACTAGTGATGGAATTCGGTTCTCTATCAAATCTTAAAGGTTTTTACATTCTAATATGCTAAATGGTATCAAATATGTTCATTAAGAAACACATCATATATACACAAACATATAAAACACATTATCTACTGATTTTTTGCTTTGAATTTGTAAGCTAGAATCACTTTATTTCCTTGTCCTTTGTAATTTCTGACATAACATAAAACACAGGCAGATTTATTAATAATAACCTAGTCCCGTGTTTCTAAAACCAGAATGTATTCGAAGTGTTCCCATGTTGATTTTCAGAAGACATTTTCGAGATATGAAATGAACTGGAAATAACCTTACTAATTTCTATTTGTATTGAAAATGACTGATTTTTTAAACGAATGCTTTCTAAAAGAAAATTCCAGTAAATATTCATTCAAAATTTCATGCAGGCTTATTTAAGAAAATACAAGTTCTTCTTTCGATTAAACACCTATCAACACTGTATTACGTCTTATATTAGGACTAGATTAGAAAGTCCCAGAATGCAGAAATGAATAATTATAGTTTTTCTTTTTACAGAAATAAAAATACAACTCCTGTGAGAATATAGTTTTGAATATTAAAGAAGGAGCTAAAGAAAAATCCTAATGGGTTGCTCCTTATCTGGATACTTTGCACTTGCAGCTCTTCTTTTGTAATTTCCAATCATCTCAATATAGATGTATAATGCATCTATTAGAGAAAATATGACCATGACGGGGGTTAGACTTAAATCTATTGATGTGAGATTTTATAATACTAAAACGGAAATTTTGTGCATTTGCTGAAAGGAATCTAACCATGGAAGGGGTCAGATTCATTCTAATGATGCCACACTTTTTGACCCTTACAGTCATATCCATATTTCAGCAAGTATTCATTTGAATACTTTGACTATTCTTGGCCTTTTTAGAGAATGAATCAGACCATAAAAGGGTTCAGATTCTTTACTCTACAGCCCTTCTTAACTACATGTTGTATACCCTTTAGAGGGTGAATTTAAGCCATTTATACTACTTTTGTGCACTATCATGGGGTGAATTTTACCATTAACGGGTCAAATTCATCTACCCTAGTGCTAATACTAACCTATCTTGGGATTTTCTTGTTGAATCTCTTTATTGACCAAAGAGACTCAATTGAAAGCATGTTTTCTGCACACTTATGGAGAAAACCTGACCATAGAGAAGGTCAAATTCTACACCTTAGTGCAGCCTTATTTTCTTGTATAGAACTATGAGTATTCACCATATTTATATATATATCTTGGTTTGAAATATACAGAATATTTTAGCAAAGAAAAACCTAAAAATAGTATTTATCATATTCGTAGGTTCATTAATATGCTAATAAACATCTATACAGTCACATTTACATAAATCAGAAGAAATAACCTCATACATCAATGACAACTAGTTTAAGCATGGAGAAGAAGAAGAAGATTTCAGTTCAAGAAATCTCATTAAGAAAAGATGAGTTAATACATACCTTTTAAGAGAGAAACAACAAAAAGACTTGACCAAATAAAGGTCAAGTATGAAAATAAACAGCAAGAAGGAAGAGAGGTCAGCAACAGCAAACAGAAACCCCAAAGAAAACCAAACAATCCACAAAGAATACACCCAGAAATCTTGAGTACGAATGTTTGAAGGAAAACTTCCAGAAAACCAAAATTCAGAAAAAAGAAGATAGCAACTGAACTAGGTCATCTACTTATGAACTTGTTTTCCAAAAAGAAATCAGATTTTTCTAATAGTACTCTTGTTTTCAAAACCTTTTAAGTAGAAACAGTATTTCTGAAATAGGAAGGATTCTGTATTCCAACAGCTCAAAAGTGTAAAAATTGTAACCCCTTCATCTCTAAAAAGATGGTCTATTTATAGGATATTTGGGAATGGGATATTATTTTGAATAATCCCTATCCAAAGCTGAAAAACAACACTCAATAGTACATAGGGCAGCTGTCCACCCTATCTTTGGGACAGCTGCCCCTTATTCTAGAACTTTCCTCTTTAGAAAAGACCTTTTTATCCTTAAAAATCTGATTTCCTAAACTGAGTTACCTAATGTACCCCTTGGAGTCCTTGAATTTACCATTGGGTAATCAAGGTTAAGCTCACTTGGGTTATTATTTAACTCTAGTTAACTAACACTAGTTAGGTTCACTAGTTAACTAGGCACTAACTTTGGTTAGTTAATCACAGCTATGCTCTTTAGTTAACTATTAGTTGTTCTTAACTATGGTTAAGTTAATTAATTAAAGGTTAATATATTAAGTTTCTATTAGTCAACTAGGTTTAGCTTGTTACTTAATGTAAATCAATCAATTTAATTCTTTAACCTAAGTTAACTGATTTAGTCAACTTAATTACCTAAAATCAGAAATTTAACTAATTATCAAGCCTAGGTCAAATGATTTGTTTTAGTTAATTAGTCCTAAATTAATTACCTTAGGCAGATTTTAGGACTTAGTTAGTTGTTTAAGAGACTACTAGACTAGGTTATTCTAGTTAAACAAGTGTATTTTAGGAGGTTATCACTGATTAGGGAAACCTTGAGTTTAGGATTTGAACTAAGTTAATTCATGGCCCTGCACTGGTTCAGACTAACTAGTATTGATCCTAAAAGACCTAATAGCTCTTATGCATGACATAATTAGGAAGGAATCCTAAATTGATATTCACTTAACACTAAACAAAATCAACAATTAAAACAAAGCAAGGAGGAGATCAAGTTTCAGTTTAATCAGCACAAAAAAATTCCAAATTATTATCTAGATAGGTAAACTCGACCACAGTTCTAATAATAACATGGTAACAATGTTCTAATAATTATCTAGTTTCAGCTCAACCATCTAATTCAAATTGCAATACAGGATATCACTGTTCTAATCAAGATTAAACAAAATCGTAATTTTAGATTCTTCTTAGTCAATCTAGAGCAGGATAGTAACAGTCAAACAATGAGCAAGGATGGGCGAAGAAAACAAAAAGAGAGAAAGAAAAGAAAGAAATGAAATTACTGAAACAAACTAAAAGAAAAGATTGACATGAGATTTGGTCTTAAAAAAATGAAATCCAGAATCGTTTACCACAAGAATTCCTAAATTAATTAATCATGACTCAAATAATGAAAACACAATCAAACTATTGTGCGGATTAAAATACACGAGACAAGAACACTCACATGATTGCTAAAAGAACCTAGATTAATCAAAAAGAAACATGACTAAACAAGCACGGGTAGTAATAGAACAACAAAAAAAAAAAAAAAAAAAAAAAAAAAAAAAAAAAAAAAAAAAAAAAAAAAAAAAAAAAAAAAAAAAAAATAGCCTAAAACAAGGGTGATTATACAACCCTATTCATAATTTCAGTAAAAAGAGATAACAAATAACAACAAAAGAAGAAGCAAACATAAGAAGAGGAAAAAGGTGGGGAAAATACTCATTTGATGGGTTTGGCCGGAAAAAGGAAGTTGCCGGACCTTGTCCGGACCCCGGTAGGATTTGAAAATGAATCAAACCCCCATGAATCGATTGCCCTAGTCAACAGCAATCGACCCATGAAGGTCTGAGCCATTGAGTGTCTCTAAGTCCGCTGGGGAGTAATTTTAAGGTTTTCAGATTCTTAGATCTAAATTTGACGCAAATTGATTGTTTTCTTAGGGAAACTAGCAACGGGAGGTGATAGAGGGGACGATGGTGATTGTCTGGGTGAAGCTCCGCCGCTGGAGGCGATTTCCGGCAGGCGGAGGGCGGCGGCTAGGGTCTGGTGTTTAGAGAGAAGTGAGAGACACGGACAGGGGGGGTGTGTGAGGCTTTGGTGGAATGAGGGGGATGGGGTTCAGTTTGGACATACATATACTAAACGAGTAATTAGTTCCCAACCGTTGGATCTGGGAAGATCAACGGCTGGGATTAATTTACTTATTCTGAAACGGGGTCGTTTGGGTAATGGAGGGGTCAGGCGGATTGTGGTGTGTTTGGGCCTGGGTCGATGCGGGTAATGAGAGGGATTTTGGGCCTGGGCAATTCTAGCCCAGATTCGAATTTTGCCTATTTTAACTCTAATTATGTCAACACTTAATAAAAAAATATAGTAATTAATTCTAACTTAGTTTTTATCTAATTATAAATTAATTAAGAGTAATATCATTTAATTTAATACTCATATCATTCAATGAACAAATTTCACAATTTTGTTAGAAAAAATGAATAAATTAATCATTAAATCTACATTGTGTCAAATAATCAATATTTTGTTGTTATTTATTTCAATCGATTACAAGTAATATATTAATTAGCTCTAACTCTAGTTTAAATTTTAATTAATGAGTAAATTAAAAGTTGAAATTTCTAGTTAGCAAATGTAATTATTTGAAGAATAATTTTTTGTAATTTTTCAATAAAAATGATTGAAGTTATGCACCGAGTCATGCAACTTTAAATCATTTATAAATTTTAAAATACAAATTATGATTTATGTAATGCAAATAATTCACACACAGACATTGAAATTCAACAAAGGTTTATAATCATTAATTAATTTATTGAATTTTTGTAGGAATATATAGTAGGTTAAAAGTTAGATGCTCATAATGATGAATAGAGTTGGGTCTTGTTTGAACAATGTTATTTTGAGCTTCTAGTGGGATGACTAGATCCCATAATATGTGTAATGAAAGATTTGGAGTTAAAATTCAAGGATTTACCTTCAATGATAAAATGGGGATTTCTTGCTAAACTTATGAATTTGGACTTAAAGTGTTAGACACTTAGTTGGGTTAGTTGGTATTGTTGTGACGCGTTATTTAATTATGTGAGTTCGTATATGTGGATTGTAACTTGTCGTCATTATTGGATCATTTGGGGTAAAGTTGGAATCAACTTGAGGTACATTGAAACTTATGACCTTCAGAGATTTTCTCCAAATCATATCGAAACACAATTAAATTGAGATTCCAAATGTAAGTCCTTGCTCGTGGGGACGAGTGAGTTGGGATTGTACCATTACTTGCATCAGAAGAGATTTGAATGTTAAAAAAATTATTTTCTTGAAATGTATTCAAATTTTAAAACAAAATAAATGAGGAATAGCGCTTGTAGTATTTTTTTTTTAAACGAAAATACAAGAGTTGTGAAATATCTTGGATTTAACTATTCTCAAATACTTGAATTGGCTATGATTATCGTCGTTGATAAATGTAAGGATTTTGGGGGTCACTTAAGTTCATCGAGATTGACCTTGGATACTTTTCCTCATTAGGTCATGAAACTACACGTGCTGGTGTAGTCGTAGAACCTACCTTACAGTTGGGAAGTACGACAGAGTACTTCCCATTAGCAGGTACTATTGTGCTACTTTATTAGCACGACTGAGTCGATTCGTGCGGCACAACAATGAGACAACATGAGAAAGTAGAGTATATAATATTTTCCACTAGGTACATAACCTAGGTGACTTTCTTCCGTGTTGGTGATGGTATAGTGCTATCGGTAAATGAAAAATCTAATATGATTTGCAAATATTTATGCTAAAGGAAGACTTTGAATTATGTTTCACCATATTATTTTATTTTATTCTCTAAATTTTTAATTAATATGAAGACTTCTTCCTTATATCAATTGTTATTGCATATCTTATATCTTCTTCAGGCTTGTCCTATTTTCTTTTGGGGAACGGTTCATAATCCTTACTAGGCATGCAGAGCTTAGGCCTTTCGGCCACATTTTCATTTCTGTTTTCAGGGACTGGACTTGAGAAGCTCGGACCATGTGGATAGGGCAGCTTTACATTTTCTATTGACACTTTTGGTGAGACTCCACCTCGCACTTGTGGAGGACTTTATTATATTATCATTTTTTTGGAGCCATCGGGTTTGGCCTTGGTTGGCTATGTCATTCTATTTCATAGAGATTCCACGGACAATAGTAGTATGCATTTTTGGGTTGTAATCCTATGGTTACTCATATGTCATGCATGAGTGAAACTTTATTTCATATTTATGAAGCTTTCTTTCGAAGTAAACATATTTGCTTGAAGATATTTTTCATGTTTAATTTATATCTCAAAATGATTGTTTTTGAAGAGGCTTTCACATCCTCCAATTAGGCATATAGATGAGTATTAACCTACGAGATGGTTCACTCGGGTCGGGTAGAGTACCGAGTGCTGGTCACGTAATTTTAGGGCGTGACATAATCCCAGGTACTCACACTCTCAGAGTACTCAATATGTCTATCTCAAATCCCCACTCCTCACACACAATAACTCAGGAGTGTATAGGTGCTTGCCTTCAATACCCCCCACCAAAACACGTGTAGATAAATCACTATGCCAACGCTCGTTGCTGGTATGTCAGACTCCGGAGGGGCGGATCCTGCTCAAGCGCTAATATAAAGCATATAAGGTTTGCTACGACATACAACCTGGTCCACAATAATAAGTAATAGTAATAAAGCCAATATGACATGTTGCGGCATGCATCCGGATCCACAATAACACTCACAACACGACTCTCAGGCCCACCTCAGTCACCAATCTCTCAAGTCTCATGACTCACAACCTCATACTGCTCAGCCCAAACAATAATAATATGTGATGTAATAGTGAATGATAACAAAGACTGAGATATTATATTCAAATGACGGATCATGAGTGAGCACATAATTGCAACTTAAGCAAATAACTCAAACTAGCAAAAATAACCTCACTAGGCCTCAACAGAAACGACCGGCCGGATCATCACAATTTATTGTGTGGAAAAATAAAAATGAAGCTTGAGTTGTTAAATAATTTTGCTCTCTGTAGTGGCATTGTATTAGCAACTATGATAGAACGAGGAAGAGAAAGGAGGAGGGTTCTGATGGTAAAGTTAATAGAACGGCAATTGAATTGGGAGAAACTTTAGATGAAAAGACAAGAAAACTCGTATACTAAAAAGAAAATAAAGGTCATTTTGAGAAAACCAAATATGCATACATTGCTAACCAAATATGTATACACTAATAATTTATCCAAAATATCCTTACTATTTCTTGCCACCTTTTTAAATGTATGATCCTTTTTGTCTTCCCCAAAATGACTCTCTAACCCCTTCTTTTGCAATTCTCACGCGATAGAGAATTGTTTAGTGCCCTTCTCTTTCTGAAACTTACAAAAGCCATCGAAGAACTTTTGTTTGAAATTGAACTAAGCATTGAGTCATCAAAAGCTTTGTCTAAGTACAACTGAAACCATAGCTTTATTCTCATCGTTCCACAATATATTCCATAAAGCCCTATCTGTTTTTATTCATATAAAATAATAACAAATACCCAAATACTAAAGAGTGCAACACTTTCTCTTCCAAATGGAGGTTATAAGAGGAATGTGTTTTCTCCGTAGCTTGAAATTAGAACACTAAGAATAGATATAAATGAATTCAAAAACACCATTTTAGATTTAAAATTTTGATTTTCTCCGAATACCCAATATTTCATAGCTCCAAAATTCTTGGAATCAGTAAATGTAAGAAAATATCCAAAAAATAAAGTGAACTTGGATATAATAATGAACATATGGAGTTAAATATATCTTTACTAAAATTCCAAAAAAGAGTACACATTCTATGAGGGATGATAAAGTGAAAAGAGAATTGAATTAATTTGGTTAGAGATGGAATCTAGAGTTCTTGTATTTCCCTACAATGCCACATTGGAACCTATGTGTACCTAAAGTTTGTATCGAAGAGGAATTGTACAGGATACAGGGGAATTGGGAAAAATTTTGATGGAAAGACCAAAAAGTCCATACATTTAATGAGGTGGCAAGAAATAGTAAGGTATTTTGGACAAATCCAAAGTATATACATTATTAATTGTGTACGGGTGAAATTTATGATAAAAGTTACCCTCGATTTCCCGAGAAGAAAAAAGGGACAACGTGGTTCGTCGCAGGCTAGGGTAAAGCAGATGGCTCCCACAGATCAAAGTCCGGAGGGACGAATGAAGCACCTAGAATCGGACATGGTCAAACATGGGGAGAATCGAGCTCAAGAAAAATAAAGAATCGAGTTTAAAAGGAAGACAGTAAAAGAGAACGGACGAGGAGCCGAAGCCAATTTCAAAAAAGGTTTTGAATGCCTGATATTCACAAATATGACGGGATCACAAATACAAACGAGCACGTAAACTCCTACATGTGTGAAATAAAAGGCAATGACCTCGAAGACAAAAAGATCAAGTCGGTGCTACTGAAGAAATTTGGGTAAACCTTATCCAAAAGAGCGATGATATGGTACCATAACTTACCTCCAAATTAAATTGATTCACTTGCTATGCTTGCAGATGCCTTTGTTAAAGCCCATGCCGGCGCTATCAAGGTTGAGACAAGGAAATTGGACCTATTCAAAGTCAAGCAAAGGGACAACGAAATGCTTAAGGAGTTCATGTCGAGGTTCCAAATGGAACGAATGGACCTACCCTCGGTTGCAAATGATTGGGCCGTTCAGGCGATTACTCAAGGACTCAAAACTCGATGTTCCGTTTCTTCTAATGAATTGAAGTAAAGCTTGGTAGAATACCCTGCCGTTACTTTGGGCAATGTTCACAACTGGTACTAGTCAAAAATCAAACTCGAGGACGACCAGATGGAGCTCCCTCGAGGTCTGTTTACCCTACTAATGCAAACGACAGGTCTAAAAGAATTGTGGATCATCAGCTAATTCCATCTCGAGATTGGTATCAGCCATACAACTCAGATCGAAGGGGAAACAGACCCGGTCGCCAATCGACTAGGAACTATATGAGAAGAGACCTAGGTTCTAGCAACCGAGGTTTGATGAGTAGGAACAATTTCGACAAATAGCTCAGGGGCAGAGAAGCCCCGAGGCTCTCGGAATATAACTTCAATGTGGATGCAGCGAATATAGTGTCGGCGAGCGGCCACATCAAGGAGACCAAATGGACAAGGCCACTCCAGTCCAATCCTGCACAGAGGGATCACCACTTGATATGTAATATCACGATACTCACGATTACATGACGGATGATTGTAGACAGCTAAGGGAAAAAATGGCTCGTCTATTCAACATTGGGCATCTTCAGGAATTCTTGAGTGAGTGAGCCAAAAGTCATTTATAAAAGTGGACGCCAATAAAAACAAATTGAGCAGTAAGAACTTCAGCATGTGATCAACATGACCATCAGAGGAGTAGATGTCTCACAAGGGCCAATGATGAAATGCACCAAAGTTTCTACACAAAGGGAAACGTACCCGGGACTACGTCCCGGAGGGGTCCATCTCGTTCAGCGACGAGGACGCCAAGGGAATCATTCAACCTCACAACGATGACTTGGTAATATCCGTACTTATTAATAAATCTCGAGTTAAGCATATGTTAATTGATCCAGGTAGCTCGATCAACATCATTCGATGGAGAGTCATAGAGCAACTGGGTTATTGGACCAAATTGTACCGACAGTACGAGTATTGAACGGGTTAAACATTGCATGCGAGACAACAAATGGTGAAATAATCCTACTGGTAAACATGGCCATGACCACCCAGGAAATAAAAGTTTATGTAATCAAGGCCTTGTTCGAGAGGCCATGGGTCCATAACATGAGAGGGTGCATTCGACCTTTCAACATGCGTTGAAGTTTCCATCCTCGAGCGGAATCAAAATGGTCTACGAGGAATAACTGGCCGCAAAGGAGATGTTCGTTGTCGAGGAAGTGATCCCAGTGCCCGCAATCACAACATCAAAAAGTGAGGTAATGGCCAAAGAGAAAAGAACCAAATAGCAATCACCGATCCCGATCCCGACCCCAACCGGGCCGGAGATGGGAGGAGCACTCAACAAATGAGGAAGGTGATTTTGGGCTCCCTAAATCCTTCATAGCACCTGATGATACAGATGCCTCCAAGTTGACGATCGAGGAACTGGAACAAGTCATACTTATTAAGTATCTACCAGACAGAAAGATATACCTGGGCACGCGGTTAACCCCCGACCTCAAGAAAAAACTTATTGATTTCCTTAAAACTAATGTCTTTTATTTTTCCTGGACCCCCTTAGATATGACAGGGATCCCCTCCAGAGGTGACAACTATATTGAGCTTGGATACAAAATTCCACCCGGTCAAACAGAAGAGGACGCCACATCCCAAAATCAAACACGCATTCATCAAAGACGAGGTATCTAAACTCCTAAAAATATGTTCCATTCGGGAAGTTAACTACCCGAATTTGCTAGCTAACATAGTGGTTGTGCCGAGAAAAGGAAACAAGCTTAGAATGTGTGTAGATTATAAGGACTTGAACAAGGCATGTCCGAAGGATTCGTTTCCTTTGCCTAACATCGACCGAGTGATTGATGCTACGACTAGGCACGAGACGCTGAGTTTTCTTGATGCCTATTTCGGGTACAACCAAAAACGGATGGATTTGGGTGACCAAGAGAAGACTTCTTTTATAACTAAATTCGGCACCTATTGTTATAATGATTCCTTTCGGATTAAAAAATGTTGGTGCCATGTATCAATGCCTAGTTAACTGAATGTTTGAGAAACAAATAGGAAAATCAATGGAGGTTTATATTGACGATATGTTAGTTAAGTCCCTGCGAGCAGAAGACCATTTCAAACATTTGCAGGAAATCTTCGAGATATTGAAGAAATACAACATGAAGCTGAACCCGGAGAAGTGTGCCTTCGGAGTCGGCTCGGGCAAGTTCCTCAGTTTCATGGTGTCTAACCGGGAATAGAGATCAACCTGGACAAGATAAAATCCATAGAAGATATCACCATAGTTAACAATCTCAAGGAAGTGCAGAGACTGACCGGGCGGATATTAGGATAGTTTATTTCGAGGTCATCGGACAAAAGCCATGAATATTTTTATTTACTATAAAAGAAGAACGACATCTCTTGGACCTCAAAATTTCAACAGGCTTTAGAAGAACTCAAACAATAACTATCAAGCCCTCATTTGCTGCAAACCCCAAAGGCGAACGAGTAGTTATACCTCTACCTGGCAGTCTATGAGATTGCGGTAAGTGGTGTCCTAGTCCGGGAAGAAGAAGGTACGAAATTTCATATCTACTATGTTAGTAGAACCCTAGATGATGCCGAAACGAGGTACCCACACTTAGAAAAATTAACGCTCGCCTTATTAAGCACATCTAGAAAACTAATATTGTACTTTTAGTGTCACCCCATATGTGTGGTGACCTTGTATATGCTAAGGAATGTTATGCATAAACCCGAACTCTTGGGTTGACTAGAAAATGGGTTGTAGAAGTTAGCGGGTACGATATTGAGTACAATCCCCGAACTGCTATAAAATCCTAGATTTAGGCAGACTTCGTGGTTAACTTTACGCCGACCTTGATCCCCGAGGTCAAGAAATAATTATCGCTTACCTCAAGGATTAGCTCGGGGGCCTAGTCCCTATTCACGAACGGTGCTTCTAACACGAAAGGGTTCGGATGGGGAATCGTATTAAAACCACCCACGGGTAGTGTAATAAGGTAGTCCATTAGAATTGAGAAATTGACTAACAACGAAGCTGAATATGAGGCTATGATTGCATGTCAAGAACTGACTACGAGCCAGGGGCTGAGGTAATTGAAGCCAAGTGCGACTACATCCTCATTGTTAACCAAGTAAATGGAACATTTGAAGTAAAAGAAGACCTGATGCAAAGATACATGGATAAGCTACAAGTAACATTACATCAGTTCAAGGAAAGTACACTACATCATGTACCCTGAGATCAGAATAACGAGGTTGATGCGTTGGCTAATCTATGGTCATTAGTCGACTCCGATGAATTCAATTCCGGAGCGATGATGTAATTAATGAACTTGGTAATAGAGGACAGTCACGCCAAGGTAAACTCAACAAGCTTGATTGGGACTGTAGAAACAAATATATAGACTACCTTAAGAAAGGGAAAATGCTATCGGATCTCAAAGAATCAAGGGCCCTACGAACTAAGGCTACCAGGTTTAGCTTAGTTGGAGGAAAACTATACCGAAGATCGTTCTTCAGACCGTTAGCGAGATGCTTGGGTCCTGGGGAAACCGAATATGTGATAAGGTAAGTCCACAAGGGTACTTGCGAAAACCATTCAGGAGCGGGATGATTGGTTCAAAAATTGATCAGGATCAATTATTACTGGAACAAGATGAAAATGATGCGAAAGACTTTGTTCCAATGTTAATGAATGTCAAAGGCACACCCTGATGATCTACCAACCGGGGGAAACACTTCACCCGATCCTTTCCTCTTGTCCGTTCATGAAATGAAGAGTGGACATCATGGGTCCTTGTCGTGGGCACCCCGCAAAGCCCAGTACATCTTACTTATGATTGATTACTTCTTCAAATGGGTCGAAGCACATGCATTCACGAAAGTTAGGGAAAAGGAGGTCATCGACTTCATCTTGGATCATATAATATGTCCGTTCGGGATACCAACCGAGATCACGTGTGACAACAGGATGCAGTTTATTGACAGCAAGATTAATAAATTCTTCGGAGACCACAAAATCAAAAAGATCTTACCGACACCTTACCACCCAAGTGCGAACGGTCAAACTGAGTCAACAAACAAAACTATACTACATAACCCTGAAGAAGAGATTGACTGACTCAAAATGAAAATGGAAAGAAATTCTACCCGAGGTCCTATGGGCATATAAAAAAACTTCAAAGTCGAGTACCAGTGAAACACCGTTCTCTTTAGTCTACGGCGAAGAAGCTTTTGTATCGATAGAGCTAGGAGAATCGAGCCTAAGGTTCCAATATACTATCGAGACGTCACACGACGAGGCCTTGGCCAGAAGCTTAAATTTAGTAGGCGAAAGGAGAGAAGCCTCCCTAGTCTAGTTAGCGGCTCAAAAGCAACAAATTGGATGATATTACAACAAAAGGGCAAACCCTTGACACTTCCAAGTCGGGGACTTGGTATTGAGAAACGTTACACTACATACCAAGAGCCCGAGTGACGGGAAACTGGGCCCGAACTGGGAGGGACCATACAGAGTCACCGGTATAACCAGAAAAGGCTCATACTAGCTCGAGTCCGAAAATGAAGTAAAACTACCCAAGAAATGGAGGGTGGCACACTTAAAGAGGTACTATTGCTAATATATGAACACAATTTTCTTTGTGGTTTATTACGCTCAGAACTAAACCGTGCAGGTACTCAACCGAAGTCAAGTCTGAGGAGTAGGTCTGAAAGCATGTGTTACACTCTTTTTCTCTTGGATTGGTTCTTCCCGAAGAGAGATTTACGGCGAGGTTTTTAATGAGCCAATAGTAAGCGCGTTAATCCTAGTTTTGAAGACCAATCTAAGATCGGGGATTGCAGATCATTTGTATCAGATCAATAGTATTCGAGCCCTCAAAATTCAATCTCGAGTACTAGGGGGGCGTCACGCCTTAAGTCAAGAACCGAAGTCCTAAGTTCGAACATTTAGAAGGCATTCCTATTCGATATTGAAATCCAAGGCTTGAATATTAGGATTAATTGTAAGGGTCAAACGAAATGTGCCCGCATATCTCATTCCCTCCATGGCAAATAGCTTTTGTACCATGGAATATTTACACGACATTCAAAGTAATAAAAGAAATTTGCCTTATATGTTTCATCAGTTCATATTTGCACAAGAAATATTATCATTAAGTTACTTAGAATGAATATTGGTTTCAAAACCCTTAAGCTTACGGGCCTCCCCAAACCAAGGACTAGTACCCGACGATAGGATCGGGAAACTTAGGCTACTAAATTCCAGAGGCAACGAGCCTACTAGGTAGGGCCCAAACACGAAAGGCTACAACCAATTTAAACGGCTCGAAGACGTATGAGTCCATACTTAAAAAGTAAGGTCCTTACATATTTTTAATCCACAAAAGATTACTTCAGAGCCGGTCAAATTACTCGATCTCGAATTACGACTCGACAAAGAATAATTGTGTCAGGATAAAATGATGAAAATATTTTAACAAAGAATTCATTTTTTATTTGATACATTGAAGTCAAAGCAACTCGGAGTTATTAATTAATCCACGCCTCATCCAGTCTTTGGGGGAATGAACAGTTTAAGTGATGTCAAATTCTATGCTAAGGCATCGATGGCATATTATGAAGTCCAAAACACAAGTTATAAGTCTTAAACATAATAAAAAGCAAAAAAGTAAGGGACACAATAAATAGCCGAAGAATTTTATTTTTGTATATATATACCAAAAGGTATTTACAGAGGCGTTATGTAACGACCCCAAAATACAAAATATGTAGCTACGAGAAAGAACAAAAATTAACTAATCATTTCTTGCCTAGTCTTCGTCGGAGCCTGACTCGCTACCCGAGCCATCGGGCTGGTATCTCGATATGGCCTCGGCTTCAAACCCCTTAGCCTATTTAATCTCGATCACTAGGTCAATCCCTTGGGCATGGTTCTCCTCAAGTATGTCTCTCCGAGCCAGCCACTTCACATACTCGGCATTTGTTATTACACGAGCCTTGCTACCTCCACATCATTCTTTTACTAGGACAACATGTCCTAAGCTTCGGAGGCCTCGATCGAAGACGCCTCTTATTTGGACTTCAGCGCAGTGTATTCTTGGCCGAGAGCATCCCGTTCTATAACAACCGGGTCAAGTTGTGCCCGGAGCTCCTCATTTAGCTGACATAATTTTTTGTCTTTTTCTCTCGTCACTCGGAGCTGCACTTTGGTCGATGTTAGGTCCTCTTTGGTGGTATCCCGCTCTGAGGCCAGGAGGTCAATTTTTTCCTCAACTCCTCATCTTAAGCTTTGACCTCGTCCATCTCGGTCCTAAGCTGGTCGATCAGGTCTATCTTCTCTTGGACCTAAAAGGTTGCGGCGTTAGCATTTGTGCTTATTCTCTCGTTATTGATCTCAAACACTCTTACCTTTTCAACCAGAAAGGCATGTTCCTGTTTTGCCTTCGAGGCCTCCCTTTTGGCTTTTTCAAGCTCGACTTAGAGGATGGAGTGGTCCCCGAGGACTTCATTTTTTTTCTCACAAAGAGCTTCGTACATGTCCTTTTTCCAGACCTGCTCCTTGAGCTCGAACTCGATGTGACTCATCTCCATCCTGGACCGGTGAAAGCTCTTGTGATGAAGCACCAAGGTCTGAAGTATGAAAGAAAAAAAATCGTTAAGATACGCTAAGCCAAAATTAAATATTTAAAGATACAAGGGGAAGAAATTATCCCATGTTCAGCGCTTGTTGTGCCTTGTTGAAGAGGCTTTTCCAGTCTACCTCGTTCATCTTCACTTAGTCCTCTTTGGTTACCAAGGGACAAAGATAGTTGGCCACACCGACCGACCCGAATAGCATCCTGGTATCTGTCGGTACTGTGAACATGGCCATCTTCTTCCGGCCATGGTCCACACTCGGGGCGGGGAACTACTTCTTGAGCTTTGGGCTCAAACTCGGCCTAGCTGACCCGGCAGTGCATCCCTTTTTGGGATCTCTAGATGGCCAAAACCGGAGCAGTCTTCCAGCATGCCGACATCTATGCCATCAAAAAATAAATTGAGGGCCTCGTCCACAGCCCATGACGCCTCGATCGATTTTTCTGTAACAGCCCGCGCCTCATCTAAAAAAGTCCCATGTAAGACGGTGACTCCGTGACGTCAATGATAAGACAGCCTCTTTCGTACCGGAGTAGCTTCTTGAGGAGCAGTGGCTACATGTTCCTCCTCGGGCTCCCGTGCTAAGGAAGATTCAGCCTTACGATCATCCCCCTCCGGGGCTGCCAGATCTTGTGCAACATCGATCGGCTCGTGGACGGTGAACTCTATGTCATCATCCTCGGGGTAGTTCCTGAGCCAATAGAGAGATTTAGGGTTTGGGACCCTGACACGAGTACTTTTCTTGGTACTCTTTCTGACCCTGACTACGATCATCTTCTTCTTAGCCTCGTCATGAGCATCATGGGACCTTTTCATCTTTCTTTTTTTCTCTTCCTTCTTCGCAGCAGCTTCAGCAGTGGGTTTCACCGAAGTTTTCAGACATGGATGAGGTCATGACCTCAGTAATTTCTCGAACTCTGGTGGTCTTGCGAAAACCTGTGAAAAGAAAGGTCTTAATCGGAATGACGATGATATGAAAATGACTTAGAGGGAAATTTAACCAGGAGAAGAGGTACACTCACCATGGGAATGGGCCTCCCATTTGCATTTGGAAAGCTTGCACCACTCACGCGCTAAATAGGTATGTTGTTTGCAGATGCCCTCAACCCACTCCCTAAAATGAGGGACTGAATTGGGGACTCGGGCGACAATTGCATATCATAAAAAATGAGTATTGACAAAAGAGGTATAAATTCAAAGGAGTAAATTAAAAGGAAACATACGTACGTTTGAAATCCACTTCTTGGGGAACGACAAGAACTCAAAGGGATTGAGGTTTTCGGTATTTATCCGAACAAACCTCCCCTGCCAACCTCGATCACTATTCTCGTCGATGAAGGAGAAGGTAGCCTTCTTTACATGTCGGCCAAGCTTGATTAACCCCTGTTGACAGTCAATTTTGACCCTCCCTTTTAAATTAATTTATTCCCGCTTAAAGTTTTACGATAAATACTTTAAAAGTATTTTTCTATTAATGAATATCTATTTTTATAAATTAATTAAGTATTAGTTTCAAAATTAATCATGTAGTACTGATATTGTGTAACTACAAATGTATCTACTATAATAAAATAACTTTGGTATATAATTGCATAGGTTTTATAATTTGACAAAATTACTCCTTAATTTCCAGTGAATTAGGTTACTATGTTAATATTTTGAGATTGGTGCTATAATTCGATGTATGAGTTATTTATATAATTAATTAAAATAATTAGTAACATATAGTAATTATTATAATTTTACCATATTGTTTTATTGAAACTGTTAAGTTTATTTAACTGATTTCAAAAAGGATTAAAGACCAAATGGCCACAATTGCAATTCTTGAATCACTTATAAAATGGATACTTTCTAAATAATTTTTAGCCCAAATACAAGGCTCAATTAGGACCCGATCCAGTCCGAACATCCATCTCCTTCTCCACTTTGGCAATCCATGCCAATCTCCCTAAACTAATCACAACCTGCCACATCATTCGCCACTCTCACTCACAAAGAAAGAACAATGAATCTGTACCGTTCATCTATCAGATCAATGGCTCACATTTTATCCTCAATTTTCCATTAATTTTTGTATCTCACCAGATTCAATCTCAGGTGTCCAAATTCAAAGTTCCAACAGCTATCATATTTTCTCATTTTAATTGTTTAAACCCTAAATTATTAGGGTCGTTGATCTAAAGATCCAACGGCCCATATCACATATCCGTTTTTAACCCTTAAAGACTAGTCCTATATACCCCCCCTAACACTAATCATTTCTCTCTTCGAATCGTCGTCCTTTTTTCCCCTTCTTCTCTCACCAACACCAAATCAATCACAACCCTTGTAAAAGCTTGTGCAAGGTCACAAATCAAACCATAAACACTCGATTTGCCTCTCTACATCGGCGAATTCTGCTGTTATCTTTCAATTTTCATCACTAGATCCAAAATCCCCAATTCTGAAATCCTAGGCTTAAAGTGGCAAGAGTATGATTTCTTCTTCGTTCTTTCGAATCAAGCATGAATGGACATCTATTTTTTCTCCATACTGTGAATCTTGCTATTTTCTTTCATTTTCCACCAATGAAATTCAAAGACCCTAATTGTGAAACCTTAGACCAAAGGGTGAAACTTCAAATCGTCTTAGATCTCTTAGGTTCTTCAAAATCGAAGCATATGAGGAGCCTCTTCAGAATTCATTGTGAATATTCTTTACCTAGAGGTCAAGCGTAGTGACCTCTGGGTTTTACAGCTTTGTCTGATGAGTTGTATCCATCAACGGCCGACATACTCCACTCCAGTACTCAGGTAAATCAGTACTAAATTCCTCCCCCCCCCCCCCTTCCCCTTGTCTTCTGATTTTCACTCGATTTGGTATCATCATTGTAACGACCCGACCGGTCGTTTTGAGCATTTGCACTTTGCTCGCCAATTCTCGGGCATGACTAGCCTCGTATGATGTATTATTACTTATGTAAATCACCAGTTTTGGTTATCAGGATAATCGGAATAGATTTGGAAGAACAATTCTCAGCTTGAAGCTTTAAATATGAAAGGTTTGACCAAGTTTTGACTTTTTAGTATTCGATCTTGGATTTGGATTTTTATGATTTGGTTAGATTCGTTAGGTGATTTTTGACTTGGGAGCGCGTCCGGAATATGATTCGGAGGTCCGTAGTAAAATTAGGCTTGAATTGGCAAAATTAAAAATTTGGTGTTTCTCGGTCGGCAATGGAAATTTTGATATCGAGGTCATAATGGAATTTCAGAAGTTGGAATAGGTTTTTTATGTCATTTTTGACTTGTATGTAAAATTTGAGGTTAATCGGACTTGATTTGATAGGTTTCACCATCAAATATAGAAGTTGGAAGTTCTTTATTTCATTAAGCTTGAATTGGGGTGTGATTCATGGTTTTAGCATTGTTAGATGTAATTTGAGGCATCTACTAAGTTTTTGTAATATTATCGGACTTGTTAGTATATTTGGTTTGGGTTCCACGAGGCTCGGATAAGTTGTGGAAGAGTTTTTGGAATATTTTGGCGTTTTGAGGATAAACATGTAATGATCCAAAGGTCCATTTTTAGTTCTAGAGATCAAAATTTGATTTCGAGACTTCCGAGATTTTGATAATGAATTATAGGAGTGATCTGAAAATTTTGGTCTAATTTCATCAAGTCGCGATTGAGTTTTTGACGCGAAACATGAGTTAATTATTTAACGAGCAAAATGGGTATCGCACTGAGAAAATGAGCTTCGAATTGAGTTTTGATTGAAGGGATAGGTTCATATTATAATTTGTGACTCATAGGAATAAGAATCATTAAATTCCGAGTTCGTATGGTGGAGTTAGAGTCTTTTTATTGAAAATAAACATTGCTGGTGGAACATCATCTAATGCGCACCTTTGGCGACTAGATTTGGCTCTTTTAGCGACGGGATTTGGACTTTTAACGACCAGATTCCTATTTTTATTGAATTATCTTGTTTTTTTAAGCTCATTTCCACATTTTTGGACGAAAAGAACGCGGTGTGGGGAGATTTTTGAGCGAGAAGTCATGGTAAATCTTGAGATAAGTCACTTGTGATCATTTCTACTCCATAATATTGAATTATCATCGAATAATCCGACTACATTACATGTTTTTGAGGTATAAATTGGGGAAGTTAGGGCATGGGAAATTGGAGACTTTAATTGAGGAATTGAAGGGGCAATTGTGGTCCGATTTTGATGTTCTTGGTATGTATAGACTCGTGGGAGAATAAGGATTCCGATTTTGTAATCTCTATCGAATTTCGATACGTTGTCTTGGGAGTCAGGTTTGGCCAATTTCGGGATTTGTGCCTAATCTTGATAATTTTCAAATGAGTTTCGTCTCCCTAGCATATATTGATGTTATTAATCTGGTTTTGGTTAGATTCGGAGCATTCGGGAGCCGATTCAAGGGGAAAGAGCATCGCAGAGTAGTTTTCGGGCCGGTTTGAGGTAAGTAATGACCGTAAATCTTGTCCTGAGGGTATGAAACCCCGGACATCACACTGTATCACTATTTTGGAGTGGCACACATACTAGATGACGAGTGTGTGGTGTACACCGATGGGGATTGTGACTTGGTCCGTCCCGTAGCAACTATTAAGTTGCGTATTTGATTATAAACCATATGATATTTCATGTTTAAAGATTATTACTATGTTTTGGGCGGAATGTCGTATTTAGGCCTCGTGCCATATGTTTAGACCCCTTGGGGGGTTTATGCTGATATTCCTCATTGTGTTGACTTATGATTTACATTCCGTCATATTATGCTTAACTGATTTATAACTTAGTCTCATTTGCACTACTTTGATGCATAAAATGATATTTTTGGGTCGAGTACCCCGTTTTACTGATAGCCCGAGTGACTTTTGAGAGGTTTCTGACTCACTGAGGCCGAGAGCCTATATTGTGAGGAGTATATATGGATCGGGCTATACGCCGCAACAATATGTGTGTGTGTATATATCTATATTATATATATATATATATATATATATAGATCGGGCTGCATGCGCGCAGCGAAATATGTTGGATCGGGCTGCACGCCGCAGTGAGACATATGGATCGGGCTGCACGCCGCAGCGATATAGCGCTTGGGCTGTAGGAGCCCCTCCGGAGTCTGTACACCCCCAGTGAGCGCAAGTACTTACTGAGTACGAGTGCCGAGTGCCGAGTGCTGAGTGATGTGTGATTGAGAGGCATGAGTAGTTTTGAGGTTGCCCGAGGAGAGATTTATTATTCATGTTTTTGCCCGAGTGGCTACTTATGATTCATGTCTTTTTACACTAAACTTCTTGGACATTTTATTGAAATTGCTGGAAATTAGATTTTTCAAAGGATTTCCACTAAAATCGGCTTTTTAAGCGTGTTGATTTAATGTATACACTTTTGGAAAGAAAGATTGTGCTTATTGTAAATTGATAATTTTACTTTATGTGTTTCTTACTGCTCATACCTGATTTATTTTCATTACTACTGAGATGGCGTACTCACATTACTCCCTGCACCTTGTGTGCAGATCCAGGTGCTAGGGCAGAGTGAGTTGTCTATCTCTTCCAGAGACTTCTCTGAGATTTTGTGAGGTAGTTGCATGCATCCGAAGCCCTGCTCTCTCTTGCTTACTATTATAGAGTTTATTTTTCAGACTTGTATATTTTTTCTGTAGATGCTCATGACCAGTGACTCTAGGGTCTTGGGGGTTGTATTTTAAACATATTGTGTAGCTTTGTCTGTTTAAAAGGTAATTTAAATGAAACCTTTATGGGTTATCAGTTTAGAAATGATATAAATGAAAGATTCTTTACGATGAGTGTTAATTTGGCTGGCTTAGTTCTAGGATAGGTGCCAGCGCGACTAGTTTAGATTTGGGGTCGTGACAAGTTGGTATCAGAGCCTAGGTTACATAGGACTCACCGGTCATGAGCAGGTTTAGTAGAGTCTTGTGGATCGGTACAGAGACATTTGTACTTGTCTTCGAGAGGCTGCAGGACCCTTAAGAAAAATCTCACATTCTTGAATTCTTGTCGTGCGAATCCATTTATTCTGCCAAAAGCGTAACTCTTTGAATTCCTTTCATGTATTCAAATGCGCACGTGACCGCTCATCTTCAGTTATGCATCGACGACTTGTGGTTCCCATGGGTGAGATGTGATTTTTAGCATATTGATAATGGGCCAGTTTGGAGGACTTGAGGCCGGATATATGTCTATGGCTTGAGTGCTGATATTTTATTTGTTCGAGCACGTGCGTTTGGGGACTTATATATCCATTATTATTCTTATTGATGGGATTTGGTGATTAGATGACTACGTGGTAAGTGTGACTTGATGGTTAGATGTGTTCAGGGTGTTTGATTGTGACAAAAATTAATTGGCGGGAGATGTAGCAAGAACCATTGGGTATTTGACTTTTGTCTTGAGTTAGAATATGGCCTCGAGTTGCGAGTGTATTGAATGACCTCTCATGTAGCTTAGTTTTGGAGTGAAGTGGATTTTCCTATTGTGTTCTGAGCTTCTGGTGATGTCTTTTGGGCTGACCAATGCCCCAGTAGCGCTCATGTATTTGATTAACGGTGTATTTCGGCCGTATTAGCACTCTGTTGTTATTGTATTCATTGATAGCATCATGGCGTACTCACGTAGCCAGGGGTAGCATACTTAGCATTTGAGGGTGGTATTATAAGGATTCATGGAAGGGAAGCTCTATGCAAAGTTCTCCAAGTGTGAATTTTGGCCCAGTTCAATAGCATTCTTGGGAGATGTGGTGTCCAGTGAGGGTATCCATGTGGTCAGACGAGTGTGAGTAGAGCTTCCAGAGGCTCAAGATTTCCTTGACCACAGCTCCGGTGTTTCTACCATCAGCTTCAGGTTCTTATACCGCGTATCTTGATACCTCAAGGATAGGCGTTAGTTGTGTTTTAATGCAGGAGGGTATAGTGATTGCGTGATAGCTATGATTTTTGGAAGGGTATAGAGATGATATCAGTTTGAGGCTAAACATGCGAGGTTACCTCTCTCGGGGTGTCCTGAGGTTGTGTGACCCTTATGTGGTTTTGTAGTAAGTACTCTTTTATCAGTAATTGATATATGTTGAAATTTGAGTTAGGTCGCTTGTGGAAGTTGGCATCGGCTATTACAATGGTGAGTGAGAGATTTGCATACAATTTGGGATATTAGATTGGGTTGTGTCATATGAGCGTATGAAGGATTTAGTTGAATCTCACTACAGTATGGTGGCACTGATAACATATGGGCATTGTGAGTTATTGTTTGTCTTGATCGTTGGCTTTGAGTCAAGTGGGGGAGTCTGTTAATGTTAAGTTGATTGCGCGATCATGTGTTGTATTGGTCTTGGTTCGAGGTATATCGAGGAATCAGTTATGACCTGCAGAGGTGGAGTTTGGGAAGGGCTTGAGTAACGGAAATTTTGAATACAGGTTGTAACATACTCTATGGGTAATTGGGTTTTATTGAATGTATGAGTTGTATTAGTAAAGGCTGTAGTGTGTGCGGAGTAGGGATATTCTTGGTTGCTTCAAAGTGTGGATTACTTCCTAGTATGTAGGGGTGCAGATGGGGCCAGGTCGTACGGTCTGTTTGATCAGTTTAATTGAGAATTGCGTAGAATGGGTGATTCTCGAGAATGGTTCTGATGGTTCAAGGTTATATGTAACGATTGGAAATCTTTGAGATGTGTAATTGGATAGAAACTGAGATTTACATTGGAGGGTGTAAAACATTATCATAGATTCTTCATATCAGTATCAGGAAGATGAAGGTAATGGCTTTAGATTTGCAAGAAACCTCTTCAGGGTAAGTATTTTGAATATGGTGGTTTGGGGGATATTTGAGAGAGTATTCAGCAGCTTATGATCCTTAGACGGTATGGTTTTATGCTGGGGTCTCGTGTGGTCAGTCTGGGTTGAGGATTGAGGTATTATGGCAAGGAGAAGTACTAATTCGAAGATAATTCAAAAGGAACTTGGATAAATAGGACAACTTGGTAGTAGGTCAGATCGGCATTGTAAGGGATATGATTAGTTCTTTGGGTGGTTATGAGGTAATGAGTTTTTACAGGTGTTTCTTGGCAATGTTCTTGGGTTTTGGTGACTTGCGTAGCTTGGTTGAGTTAGAAGGATTCAGTCCTGATGGTTTGGTGTTACAAATAGAATTCAGATAGTTCTACATGGTTTCTACTATAGTTAGAGATGTGTATTTTCTACCGGTGTGAGGAGCATGTGATGTATAGTGATTTTGCTTCTACATGGAATCAAATGTTAAGTTCTTGACTAGTTGAGTGCGTAGTTTTTTTTGGATCGGAAGAGATCATGAAGTTCTCATATTTATCATAGGATGGTGTGGTGTATGCGGTATGTTGTGTAGAGTTGAGATTTCCATATGTGAGATCTCGGTTTAGTCCTGGAAGTAAGGTCAAATTTCTCAGGCAGCATTGGCAGTTTCAGATGACTAGGTAGATTATATCACCAATTGGGTGGCTTGATGAGGGTATAGATTTCAGAAAGGTCAATGTGTGGAGTTAAGGGTGCTTCACCGGTATTGCGATGCTCTCTTGTTGGATCGACTATTGATATTCAAGGTTGCTTGGTGACACAGAGGAATTATGGGGGTATCCCTCGTGGAATGATTGAGTATTAGAGACATGTTATATACTCGAGTGGTGGACTTGGGATTAGATATGGTAATTGGTGCGCTTCATGGACTTTGAGACTAGGAGTTTTCATAAATAGATTAATTTGTGGCTGTGGACTGTGAGGATGCGACCAAAGCTAGTCAGATGTTAGTATATGCCATGATTCAGTCATTGTGAACTTTTAGAGAGCTATCTATCTGTTGTGGGTGACCACATTTTATTTAGGGCTATTGGTAGGCCAGTATGGGTGTGTGTTCTGCACCGGGTCGCAATTGTTGACTCCGAATTGCTATTGTTGAGGGATGTACCATTCGATTGTCGTTGAGTTTATTCATATTCTGGAGTGATCTATGAGTTACCCTTCGGTGTTACCAGGAGTGGTGATTGTTGGTTATATGCACATATAGTGAGGATTTATTTGGGCTTTATAGTGGGATTTGAGTAAAGTAAGTAACTGAGCATTGCGGGATTGAGACGTATTGGTCATTTACTTCTCCGTGGTTACGGTGACTTACTTTAGGTACTAGACATCAAATTGCGCGTGGTTGATGATTTTGAGCATGGTGACTTGAGGTGTCTCATGTGGACCAGTGTTTGGATAGGGCCGCGCATTGCAGCGATATTATGTAGAGGTATGATCCTTCAGGTTAGATTCATGCGTTCTGGTTCTACGATGTGTGATGGGTTCTAAGCATTATGTTGTGGTGGTACTGGTGAGCTTGCAGTACAGCTCTCTCATTTGAATTATTCTTTTCCATGATTTGAGTACATTTGGACTGTTGCTTATAGGTGCACGGGTCGCACAGGTTGTGGCGTTAGATTGTATCGATGTGTCATGTCACTAGAGTAGTCGTGTTGGATGATATGAGGTCATTGGGATCTAGAATGAATACTATCATATTATTTCAGCATGATGGAAGGATAATATCGGGATTCAGCTTAAAAATTTACTATGGTCCTTGCCAAAGGAGAGGGGGTTCCATGACTGGTTGATCTGAGGAATGGTTATGACTTTCTGCGTGTTTCATTCATCATTGGCAGTATATGAAAGTGTTGGAATGAGGCTTTTGTTTGATAAGAGGTTTATTACCGGAATTGGGTTGTTTGAGCAGCTGCTGTGATTAAAAGTTATCGCTATGAGTGTTTGATTTAAGCGGTATGTCGTGTGATTTTCATCTTGGATTGCGTTTATGGCTTGATACATCGTGTTCAGACTTATTCAGTGTGTAGATGTGAGATTATGATCTTATAGACAATTTCAGAAGTGGAAAATTCGTTCTAAGGTTATTGACTAGGGTGAATTGTGAAATTTCAGTTATATTGTGTTACCGGACCTATATGGGATAGGGTGGCATGGTATCACCCCCGGATATGTGAATGGTAAGGTTACCCAGTGATTTGATGGTTTTCAGAACAACACTGGGCATGCTCGAGGACGAACATATGTTTAAGTGGGGGAGGATATAACGACCTGACCAGTCATTTTGAGCATTTGCACTTTGCTCACCAGTTCTCGGGCATGACTAGCCCCGTATGATGTATTATGAATTATGTAAATCGCCGGTTGTGATTTTCAGGATAATCGGAATAGATTTGGAAGAACAATTCTCAGCTTGAAGCTTTAAATATGAAAGGTTTGACCAAGTTTAAAATTTTTAGTATTCGATCTCGGATTTGGATTTTTATTATTTGGTTAGATTCGTTAGGTGATTTTCGACTTAGGAGCGCGTCCGGAATGTGATTCGGAGGTCCGTGGTAAAATTCGGCTTGAATTGGCGAAATTGAAAGCTTGGTGTTTCTCGGTCGTTAGTGGAAATTTTGATCGAGGTCGGAATGGAATTCCAGAAGTTGGAATAGGTTTGTTGTGTCATTTGTGACTTGAATGCAAAATTTTAGGTTAATCGGACTTGATTTGATATGTTTTGGCATCAAATATAGAAGTTGGAAGTTCTTAGTTTCATTAAGCTTGAATTGGGGTGTGATTCACGGTTTTAGCATTGTTTGATGTAATTTGAGGCGTCGACTAAGTTTTTGTAATATTATGGTACTTGTTAGTATATTTGGTTGGGGTTCCATGAGGCTCGGATAAGTTTTGGAAGAGTTTTTGGAAGATTTTGGCGTTTTGAGCATAAGCATGTAATGATCCAAAGGTCCATTTTTAGTTCTAAAGATCGAAATTTGATTTCGAGAATTTTGACATTTTGATAATGAATTATAGGAGTTATATGGAAAGTTTGGTCTAATTTCATCAAGTCACGATTGGGTTTTTGACGCGAAACATGAGTTAATTATTTAACGAGTGAAATGGGTATCACACTGAGCAAATGAGCTCAAAACTGAGTTTCGATTGAAGGGCTATGTTCGTATTATTATTTGTGACTCATAGGAACAAGATTCATCAAATTCCGAGTTTGTATGGTGGAGTTATAGACATTTTAGTGAAAATAAACATTGTTGGTGCAACAGGATCTGGTGCACACCTTTAGCGACTATATTGGAACTTTCAGCAACGGGATTTGGGCTTTTAGCGACCAGATTCGTGTATTTATTGAGTTGTCTTGTTTTTTTTTTAGCTCATTTCCACATTTTTGGACGAAAAAATGCGATTTGGGGCGATTTTCGGGCGAGAAGTCATGGGAAATCTTGAGGTAAGTCACTTGTGATCATTTATACTCCATAATATTGAATTATCATCGAATAATCCGACTAGATTACATGTTTTTGAGTTTAAATTGGGGAAGTTAGGGCATGGGAAATTGGAGACTTTAATTGAGGAATTGAAGGGGCAATTGTGGTTTGATTTTGATGTTCTTGGTATGTATAGAATCGTGGAGAATAAGGATTTCGGTTTTGTAATCTTTATCGAATTCCGAGACGTGAGTTCGGGGGTCGGGGTTTGGCCAATTTCGGGATTTGTGCCTAATCTTGATAATTTTCAAATGGGTTTCGTCTCCCTAGCATATATTGATGTTATTAATATGGTTTTGGTTATATTCGGAGCATTCAGGAGCCGATTCAAGGGGCAAGAGCATCGCGGAGTAGTTTTCGGGCCGGTTTGAGGTAAGTAATGACTGTAAATCTTGTCTTGAGGGTATGGAACCCCATACTTCACACTGTATCACTGTTTTGGAGTGTTGCACATACTAGATGAAGAATGTGTGGCGTACACCGAATGGGGATTGTGACTTTGTCCATCCCGTAGCAACTATTATGTTACGTATTTGATTATAAACCATATGATATTTCATGTTTAAAGATTATTACTATGTTTTGGGTGGAATGCCGTATTTGGTCCTCGTGCCATGTGTTTAGACCCCTTGGGGTTTTTACTGCGATTCCTCACTATATTGACTTATGATTTACACTCAGTCATATTATGCTTAACTGAGTTAAAACTCAGTCTCATTTGCACTACTATGATGCATAAAATGATATTTTTGGGTCAAGTACCCCGTTTTACTGATAGCCCGAGTGGTTTTTGAGAGGTTTCTGACTGAGTGAGGCCGATAGACTATATTGTGAGGAGTATATATGGATCTGGCTGCACGCTGCAGCAGTATGTGTGTGTATATATATATTTATATATATATGGATCGGGCTGCACGCCGCAGCGAGATATCTTGGATCGGGTTGCACGCCGCAGCGATATTGGGTCGGGCTGCACGCCACAGCGATATAGCGCTTGGGCTGTAGGAGCCCCTCCAGAGTCTGTACACTCCCAGTGAGCGCAGGTACCTACTGAATGCGAGTGTCGAGTGTCGAGTGCCAAGTGCTAAGTGACGAGTGATTGGGAGGCATGAGTAGCTGTGAGGTTGCCCGAGGGGCTGATTACGAGTGATTGTAAGGCATGTCGAGGGACTGATTCTGAGTGATGTTATGCCCGAGGGGCGGTTTATTATCCATGTTTTTTCCCGAGTGGATACTAATAATTCATATTATTTTACACTAAACTTCTTGGATATTTTATTGAAACTGTTTGAAATTACATTTTTTCAAAGGATTTTCACTGAAATAGGCTTTTTAAGCGTGATGATTTAACGTATACACTGTTGGAAAGAAAGATTGTGTTTATTGTAAATTGATGATTTGACTTTATGTGTTTCATACAGCTCATACCTGATTTATTTTCATTACTACTGAGTTGGCGTACTCACATTACTCCCTGCACCTTGTGGCAGATCCAGGTTCTAGGGCAGAGTGAGCTGTCAATTTGTTCCGGAGATTTCTCGGAGATTTTGTGAGGTAGTTGCACGAGTCCGCAACCCTGCTCTCTCCTGCTTACTATTATAGAGTTTATTTTACAAACTTGTATGTTTTCTGTAGACGTTAATGACCAGTGACTCCGGGGTCTTGGGGTTGTATTTTAAACGTATGGTGTAGCTTTGTCTGTTTAGAAGGTAATTTAAATGAAACCTTTATGGGTTATCAGTTTAGAAATGATATAAATGAAAGATTCTTTACGCTGAGTGTTAATTTGGCTGGCCTAGTTCCACGATAGGCGCCATCACGACTAGTTTAGATTTGGTGTCGTGACAACCATCTACCATGTGCCATCTTCCACTATCATTTTGAATCTTTTTGAATCCTAGAGGCATTGTATGCCACTATAAAAAGGTGTATTCAATTCTCTCACCGAAGAACAACATAACAATGAATACACATACAGTCACGAATATACCAAGCACAAAAACACTAAGAAAATTAGGGTTTCTGGTCTTAGGTCTCTTACTGTCTTCTTCCTTTTTGCCGAGTTCTTTACTGGTTCAAGTTTGAAGGTTTTTGGGATCTTTGAGCTACAAAAAGAATTTGTTTGGTATGTTTCCCTTAAGAAGGTCAGCATCTTTCTCTCCATTTTCTTTCATTCATCTCTCTAGATTATTTAGATGTGGCGATGTTAAGTTCTGTAGATTATAATCATGTTGTATGTGTTTGACATGTTTGATATATATGTTTTGTTAGTTTGACAACCTTTTATGGTCAGCTTGTTTTTGTTATGATTCTCCAAAAAGATAATCGACTAAGTCATGGATAGTTATTGATTTTGTTCAGATTTTTCCTAGAGTCTCCGTAACTAAATTCTTATATGTTTATGCTCAATATAAACTTCATAGTTCTCAGTGACTTACAATAAACCCATCTCTGTTTTATTGCACTTCTGCAATTTGGTGAGCTTTGGAAGCTAAGTTTACTACCTCATAGTTATTGCTAAAATGAAACCTGAACTTGTTCAAGACTTATATCCCTGCTTAGTAACCTTAAGTTTGAACTTACAAGGTCTAAATGATTTCTTGTCTACTTGTGTTTGTTAAACTCCCTCTGAGTTACCACTATGGTCCTTACTCTGTTTGATTATTATCATTGATAAACCAATCATGTTCATGTTTTCCTGTCACCAGTGACACTGTTATAATGTCCACTTCTGCATATTATTCCCTGCATCGTATTTGTTTATGATCAAGTTCATTATTTGGTAATATTAGCTGATATACACTTGAGAATTCAATAAGTCCATATCACATAACTAAGTTGAACGAATTCAAGCATTGAGATGCTTCTCTTCTCTGTATCTGTATCCACTGACTCTGGGGGTAATTTCTTGGATATCACATAACTTTCTCATGATCATGCTCAATTTTTGTATGCATAGGAAAAAAATCTTATTTTCATCAAGGTGTCTTCTTCTCATGAACCTTTGTTACATATATATTATGTTAAGGTTAAACTATTTTCCTCTTCTTAGTGTAAGTCATGATTTTGTTTGGATAAAGTCAACTAGTAATTGCTGCATAACTGAGTTTGTTTGTTCCATAATCAGTTGACATCTTCACACACATGTGTAAGTCAGAATTTGTGCAATACATCTATGTCCTTTATCTTTTGAGACCCTATTGATTTTTGTAAAGTTTTCATACATCTATATCTAACTTATCTTCCATGAAGGAAGGACTTAGACACCAGGTTATAATCAAGTCAACCTTTTAGGAGTTGAAGAATGATCACTTCATACCTCTATGTTGAACTAGATTAATGGTTGAATTTGAACTTGTTTTGATGCAATATTTCCTATCTCCTTTCTTTACCAACATGTTGATTTGGTTCTGTAATTGGTTCTGTAATGTGTAAAGTTCCTCTACCTATTTGAGGTCACTACCTCATTTATTCTGCCTATGAACAATTGACTGAATGTTTCTAGCCTCTTTTCTTAACTCTGCAACACCATGTTCTACCTTGAGTTATGCTCAGCCTTCCTCTTTATTGTTAACCTGAAGCTGAACTTGACTCTCAAACTTTATGAAATTCATTCCTTGATATTATCTAAACATATTGACATGTTAATATTGTTAGAAGCAGTTACCTTTTAGATTTTAGAGGTGTCATGTTTGAACTTGTGAATTTGTAGTCATGATGAGAGCTTGATTTTATGACCTTGATAACCTCTCTATAACAAGGGCTGACAACGAGTGTTGGTTTGAATCTTCCTTGATGTCTTTAAGATGCCAAGTAATGTTATCAATACCTATTTAAATATGTTATGCCTTAATGATTCGTTCTTGCAATGGTATGATTATGAAATCTCTTTTGTTTATCTATGTGTATTTCGGCCCCTCCCCTTTAGGTTTCCTTGATGTGTGTTTCCCTATTTAGTATTAAAATTAATCCATATTCTCTTGTGTTATTTTCATTAAGAGGAAAGTATATATTTTATGGTAAGTAATACTTGAGTACCTAGTTTGCATTGGAAGGGCCTCATTGGCACTTCAACTCATAAGGAAAATATGTCGTTAGTGATTAAGCGTATTTGAGAGCGGAGTTCTACTCTAGGTTGGGCTGCCCCCCCATCACAAGCATTGCCCTGGGCCTTGAATCCCTTGGGAACTTTAAAGTTTCATGGGATCCAAATGGAGCACCGACCTTGAGTGGGGTTCCCTCCTTAGCTCTTAATTCATTGACACATTTAGTTCTTTAAGGGTTTGGCGTTTAATGACAACGAAAGGTTTCGAATGCTAATTATTTGCTAAGTAAATTCTCCACATTAATACATAATTTCTTCTACCATATTAATCTTATTATTGCGTCAATTATCTATTAGTGTGTTTGTTATGCACATCAAAGTATGTTCTGTAGTTAGAATATGTTAAATATATTGGATATATGTCTAATGACCTTCTTATTTTTGACATGTACATGTGTTTGGGCTTCTGTGTTCTTGATGAACTCAGGCCCAATTCTAGCCTTATTGCATCTCGTCCAGGAGTCCAAAGTCAATTGTGTTCGCATTTCTTAACTGCTGGGCCTACCTTCTTAAGGCCCAATCACAGAGTCTAGTCCTCTTTCCCTCAACTCTTTAATCATTATTATTGTCTCGTTAATTTAGTTTACTGCTTCTACTAGTTTAATGTTAGTTGTATTTTTATGTCTTTATTGTTGCTTTATCTCTCATGTATATAACACTCATATATTAGAGCACATGTTTTTCTTTCATGCTTTAGTATCATATAAACTTAGGTAAGCCTTAAACAATATAGGATTTAAAAGGGAAATTAATTAGAAGTAGATCCTTAATTCACTAACCTGCCCGCAAATTATTATTGTGGTTCACTCATCTTCCTTTCCTTAAAAGGTTTTCAAAATCCAAAACTTAGCAAAATAGCAGCTCTATTTCAAAAAGAGAAATCAGATTTCAGCTTCATTTTCAAAAGAAAAATCGGAACTTCAAGAATTGTCGCCTTTAAGGATTTTAGCAAATGACCCCTTCTTTGAAAACCCTCTGAATCTAAGGTAATTCTAGACACACTTTCTTACAAAACATCCTTTAGAATTATATAAATAATCATTCCCCAAATTAAAGTATTTGCATAACTCAATCTTTTTTATAAGCTTGTGAAATTTATACCACTTATATACTAATTTCAAAACTCTTTCAATATATCTTATGAAATTCATCCTAAACTTTCATCCCATTAGGAACTCACATTCTTTCTATCAATATCATATTTAGGTATACAGTTAGCAGCATTCCTTATCACTAGTCAAAGCCTTTATAAATAATTGATCCCAACCTTAGTCTAAATCCTGTGGAGCTACCTTAGGTAGATTTTAAGGGGTTCCTGACACCTTCCCCTTAGAATAACAAGAACCCTTACCCATAATCTCACCGATTAGCGGACCATTAAAGAACATGACTTAAATTAAATAGGTACCTTAATATACCTTTAAATATTAGGTGGAGACTCTTTTTCATCAACAATAGAGAAACCACAAGTTGAATCCTGCCTTGACTAGTGCAAAATATAGTGCAACAACATGGCGACTCTACTGAGGATACACACTTAGATTCTAACCTTAGCAGATTTAGACTAATTTGGCTTCAAGATTTATTTGTACATTGCTTTGATTATGATCGCAATTGCAATTACATGCTTACATGCCTTATTTGCTCTTTACAATTATCTACACTCTATGAGCACTCTGTTTATTGCTGCTTGTTGGTTGATTTCCCAATGCACACGGAAGTGTACGTGGTCGACAAGTAATATAGGATTTTAAGTCCAGATATCGTACCCACAGGGACTTGTGATTAACTATCAACTAAACTAAACTCAAACAAATATTTAACTAAAATTAATCTAAAATAGTAAATTAAGAGATTAAAGAGACAACTAACTTAAAGACGAATTCAATGTAATTTGATATTCTAGAGTTATGGGTTGGAAAACAATCACGTTGAGTTTTCGACCTAAATCTTCAAATCAAGTTTATTGATTGACGAAGTTAATATTGCTCGTAGCCTTCTCCCAAAGTACAACTCGCCTATTCAAGCTAACCTAACGCCTATATTCCTATGGAATCAGGATTAACAAGAACGCATTAATAATTCCCGTATAATAACCAAGCAAGGCGATTAGGTATATTCCTATCCTAACCGCAAATCCGCTCCCCTGAAGGGTTAAGATCTTGCTCTACCCAATCTTATATGCAATCTAGAATTCCCTCTCCCGAGTTCAACCCTAGATTCGTAGATAGTATTCAATTGGTGATCAAGCAATTAAATAATTAAGCGCAAGATTGAATAAACAAACAAATTAAGATAAAACAATAAGAATAATTCAAGCTTCAACTACAACGTTCATGTAGCACCCAAAGCTCTAGAACTAATAAACTAACAAACTAAAAGAAGAGAAGAGAATAAAAACTAAGTAGAAGTCTTTTCCAAGTGTGGTGTGTGTATTTGCTCTCCAAAAACGCCTCCCCTCTCAAAGATGTGTTCTTGGGTCTATTTATATGGTTGGGATAAACCCTAACCGTGTAAGAGACTTCTATTCCAACTTGGAAACACTTAAAAACCTTTAAAACTCGGAGTTCACTGAAAAAGGTACCCAGGCGTTAGCAGGCTAACGCCTGGCCATGGCTGGCGTTTGAAGTGTAATGCCTGGCTAACGCCAGGCACCCCTGGCCTTATGAGCCAAACGCCTGGCTAACGCCAGGCTTGTCCCGGGTCGCTCCTTTTCGACTCTTGAGCGTATTTTTCGACGTTTATGCTCTCATTTAGCTCGGCTTCCGTTTCCAATTCACCTACACATTAAATAAACCCCATTAGGCACATACGACGTCTATTTTTATCATTAAAGCACATAAAATGCAAGGTATATAATGCTAAAAATAATGAATTCTAGCCACGCATCAATACCCCACACTTAGACGCTTACTCGTCCTCGAG
>ML395830.1:0-25642 GCA_005239525.1 Nicotiana knightiana | reverse complement strand
AGGTTTATTGATTGACGAGGTTAATATTGCTCGTAGCCTTCTCCCGAAGTACAACTCGCCTATTCAAGCTAACCTAACGCCTATATTCCTATGGAATCAGGATTAACAAGAATGCATTAATAATTCCCGTATAATGACCAAGCAAGGCGATTAGGTATATTCCTATCCTAACCGTAATTCCGCTCCCCTGAAGGGTTAAGATCTTGCTCTACCCAATCTTATATGCAATCTAGAATTCCCTCTCCCGAGTTCAANNAAGATGTGTTCTTGGGTCTATTTATATGGTTGGGATAAACCCTAACCGTGTAAGAGACTTCTATTCCAACTTGGAAACACTTAAAAACTTTTAAAACTCGGAGTTCACTGAAACAGGCACCCAGGCGTTAGCAGGCTAAGGCCTGGCTAACGCCTGGCCATGGCTGGCGTTTGAAGTGTAACGCCTGGCTAACGCCAGGCACCCCCTGGCCTTATGAGCCAAACGCCTGGCTAACGCCAGGCTTGTCCCGGGTCGCTCCTTTTCGACTCTTGAGCGTATTTTTCAACATTTATGCTCTCATTTAGCTCGGCTTCCGTTTCCAATTCACCTACACATTAAATAAACCCCATTAGGCACATACGACGTGTATTTTTATCATTAAAGCACATAAAATGCAAGGTATATAATGCTAAAAATTATGAATTCTAGCCACGCATCACTGCTACACCCTTGTTTGTTACTGCTTTATATACACTATCATCACATCTCTTCCAATCAAGTCTTGGTCGTACACTATCATACACAATGGCATGCGAGGGTTGTCTTTTACACCCCTCAGAACCTTCTTTTCAAAACTCTCTAATTTTAGAGAATGGCTTTGTAAGGTCAATTGACATAACTTCTGGAAGTTCTTAGTCCAATACAAAAGTAGGAAACACTCTACTCTAGTAAAATAGGTCATACTTCACAAACCCAAGGTAAGTTGGTTTGAGACACCAACACACAATTAGGAAAGCCACCCTAATGTCAATGGGTCATGTACCCAACGATATAATTTCTGTGAAAAGACAAACAAACATGACATGGCACTTATAGATCTGAAGCAAACACTTCCACAAATGTTTTACTTCTACCCACCTCAGAAAATAGTAATCAACCAGAACATCCCTGAAATTAGAATGGTATTGGGAGCACCACATAAACTGAAACAGTGGTTGAAGAATATTCATGGGGAACATGGAGGCAAAGTCCATACGCACCTAGGGGAATTAACTGCATTGATGAACATCCGAGCAGATAGGGTGCTCACTCATTTATTGATAGAATTTTGGGATCCAACTAAAGTGGTGTTCAAATTTGTCGAATGTGAGATGGTACCAATGTTGGAGGAAGTCACATGTTTTAAGGAGCTTCCATTCAATGGAAGAAAGGCAGTGACGCCAGCTACTATGCTCAGTTATCGATTCTTGGATGCTCTAGGTCTTACCAATAGTAGAAGTCTAAGAAGTATCGAGGACGGGTGAGTGAGCCTCGACCAGATGTTCAACATATTTTGGCACCGTGAAAGCTATGAGTGGTATTCAGGGTGGAGTTCAAATGTGACCATGCGACATGGGAGAGCTCAGGCCTATCATTTTCGCAATGGCACTGCTGAGATTATTGGTCTTCCCCTAGTGAAGGGGTCGTATCAACATCAACCTATTACCAGTGGTCCTGCCAACCTTCTGCGAAAATCTTCAAGCTACTTTGGTGCCGGTGGTGCTAGCCGAGATGCTGATAGCATTATCCGCATGTGCACGAGGATACGATTTCTTTAAAGGATGCAACTTGGTACTGCATATTTGGGCTACTTGACACTTTTTCAAACGGGAGGATACTATCGACTACTTCGTAGGTGTCAGTAATATGATCCTCAACCAAAAATAAATAATGAGGCACTAGATCTCCCCACACGGGCAAGAAGAATGGAGGAAAACACTGACCAATTTGACAGGAGAATGGACCAACTGGAAACTATCTTGGTTAAGTGGAATAGCAATCTTGAGGACTCCCCAAAAGTACTTCATTGAGTTGATCGTATTAGTAAGCATTCAACCACACTCGCCTCTGCTGGTCGTCAGACAATTTGGTATGATCCAAGATCTTCCTCTGTGGACAAGGGCGGGGATATATGAGGATGACTAAAATGGCCAGATCCCAATTCCCAAGATAAGGAAATTGCAAGAAGAGTGGAATGACCTGGTAACAATACCTATGGGTCAAAATTCATGGTGCACCTCCGATTACTAACGTCTGGATTAACAAGGAAGAAGAACTGGCCCGCCCAAGCAGAGAGGGTATAGCATGGTTAGAGGATGCGGTGGCTGCTTTGCAGATTTACCATGAGATCCTTCCATACTATCTTGTGACCATATCAATGTATCATCAGGTGGTCCCGAGATCCGTTGACCATATGTTTCCACCGGCGGAAGAAGATGATTGGGTAGTAGAATCCATCCATATAGAGTCAAGCATAGAACAAGAAGAAGATCCGGAGGAGTAGTCTGAATTAAACGATGATGAATAAGAGTTTGAGGAAGACTCGGAGGAACATCCAAAAGAGGAGCCAGAAGAAGAGAAGGGTACATGAAGAGACTCAGAGGATGGTTATTAGAACTGGTTGATTTCCCCTCGTTTCCCTACTTTGTACCTTTATCCCAGTTCTCTCTTTTACTTTCCAAAAGAGCCAATTGTCTAAGCCCATGCAACTCTATGATGTAATCCTTGTTCCCACTTGTATCAGTCTAAATTATCAATGAAAACAAATTGCTTCGAATCTAAATGTGTCAAGTCTAAATGTCTGTCAAAAATCTGTGAATTAGGCCTACCTACGACAATGAAAGGTCCCTGCGAATCTTAGGAACGTGCTAGTTTGTAATGCATGAATTGCTTGCTTTGTGTGATTTTTTTCCCATATAAAAATAAAGAGACTGAGTTTTGCACTTTTTCTTTTTTTTCTTCTTATTTTCTTTTGCTTTATTATTACCCCCCGAAAAGAAGAGAAATTTGGTTTGCATCGACTAAAGCTGGCCGAGCCACCGTACAATCTAAGATCTAAGGGAAAGATGTTAGCTATAGAAGACCCAACTGAACATGCTTAGGTCATAGTCGACAGCCCGGGACAATCAGGGGAAAAGGACAGTACTAGGAATGATCATCACGTGGCCAGGATGGCCCACAAAATGTAATCCTTAAGAGAATAGGTACATCACATCAGAGAATTGGCACACCTGGTCGTGACAACACTTCCTCAACCACCCAAATTCCCTTCTTTGGATTCACTTCCAGATCATTTTCCTTCAACGTCACGCCAAAAAATAACACTCTAACCTCAACCTCCACCACTCAAGTTATACCTTCAGTAACACCCACTAACCCTCCAAACCCTCCTATTCATACTTCATATGTACCACAATACCCTCACACATCACGGAACCCACCTACTACCACTAATGCAACTACCTCCTCGTGACGGAGTCACTTTCACCACCAACCAGCACATACCTGTAGCACATGCCACTACTCGCGAGTGGTCAATTCCCCCTCTATATGCCATTATCAAACCTAATTTGAAGCACCCATCACGGTCAGGGTGCCATATAAGATCAATCAGTACATCGAGATGGAGAGAGAGGCCAGACATAAAGAAGAAGAGTCGGTATATGAGTAGTTGGAAATGTTGAGAAGGTAAATGAAGAGTGTCCAAGTTGCCCGAGGAAGCGAAAGCATGAATTATGAGGACTTGTGCATTCACCCATATATGGATATGCCAATAGGGTACAAACCTCCAAAATTCGATGTATTCGATGGGACAGGGGACCCTCACGCGCATCTGAGTGCTTATTGCGACAAGTTGGTCGGAGTGTAAAGGAATGAGAAACTAATGATGAAATTTTTTATAAGGAGTCTGACGGGAGAAACACTCACCTGGTGTACCTGACAAGACCCACAAAATTGGAGAAATTGGCAAGATATGGCAGAGGACTTCATGAATCATTTTCTATTCAATACAGAGATCACTCCTAATTAGTTCGTGCTGGTAAACCTGTAGAAAAAACCATCTGAGTCATTTTAAATACGCACGACGGTGGAGGACAGAGGATGCCAGGATGCAACTGCCACTGGATGATTGTAAACTAACCAAGTACTTCATCCGAGCCCAAGAGGGAATATACTTTGAAAAGATTATGGGAATGATGGGTCAAAAGTTCCTCGTGTTAAATAAAATGGGAGATTTCTTAGAAGAGGATATAAAATCTGGTAAGGTGCAATCTATGGCAGCATTGCAAGCGGCCAGCAAGGCCATTCAATCAGGATCAATCGGTAGCGGAAAGAAAAAGAAATAAGAGGTCTTAGCCGTCGTCCCCTACTATCAAAATAGTCCATCTCATGGAAGCACCACTTATTCCCCAAACAACCACCTAACACCACCCATTTATGCTCTAGTCTATAATACCCAGACATACTACCACCCTCAACCACAATACAACCCTCCTTCAGCCAACAACAACCAAAATACACAACAACTATATGCTCATGTCCAAACCACTACACACCAAAATCGACCTGTGTATGCATCACGTACTCGTCCCAACTTTGAATAGAGGGGTCCCAGAACCTATACCCCAATTGTTGAGCCTCTCTCCCAATTGTTTGAAAGGTTGAGAAGAGCAGGATTGATACACCCAATCGAGGGAAGGGTTCTTGAACATCCCTCCAAATATTTTGATGCCACTAAGATATGCATTTATCATTCCAACATTGCGGGGCATGACATTGAAGATTGTTTCAAGTTCAAAAATGAAAATGAACCCCTGATCAAGAGCAGATCCATCCAATGCACTCCAGCACCGCCTAATATTAAACTCAACTCGTTGCCAAATAATCAAAACTAGGGGGGCTAACATGATCACGTTAGATGAAGAATATGACCTGAAGGAAACAATTGTCACTACCAAAAATGCAGAAGCCGCAAGGATCCCTCCTCAAAAGGCTCCAATCATTACATAAAATTAAGTCCTACAGTGACAGTTCAAACCTATCTGTAACGACCTACCGATGCTATTCACGGTGAAGAAGATCGGTAATACAAAACCATCCCATGGACCTATCAGCAAAAGGGAAAAGCCAAAATAAAAGACTCTATCGCAACCCATGGTATAACTAGGTCTGGGAGATGCTATGCCCCGGAAGAAGTCAATCGAGGAAATCTTGGGAGAGAACAAATTCCAAGGAGGAACATAACAGACCTAGAAGCTGTTGAGTTCTGGAAGAGCATGTCATGCAAAGAGTATTTCGTGGAAGAACAGTTAAAGCAAGCATATATATCCATCATGGATCTATTGATGAACTCTGATAGCCATAAATACGCTTTGTTGAAAGTGCTAAGTGGAGTAAGTGTACCAAGTAACACCACCAGCAAGGCATTAGCCGCGACAATCGGGGAAATGGTATAAGCAAGCATGATCACTTTCATGAGAGACAAACTTCCTGTAGAAGGCGCAAATCAAAACAAGGCTCTTCACATCACCGTCAAATATGGGACAAAGTGGTATCTCAAGTGTTGGTCGATGGAGGAATAAGGGTCAACATTTTCCCACTCTCCGACCTACGGGCGTTGGGAATTCATATGAGGGACGTCAAGGAAAGCCACATAAGGTGAGGGCCTTTGATGGTTCTCAAAAGGGTGTTATTGGACAAATTTATTTAGCCTTTCAAATCAGGACGATCGATTTTCTAGTTCTATTTCAAGTGATGGGAATCTCCTCTTCTTACAATTATCTGCTAGTCAGGCCCTAGATACATATTGCAGGGGCCGTGTCATCTACCTTACACCAATGCATAAAGGTCGAGTGGGGATGCGAGGAGATCGTGGTCCATGACGAGTGGGATCCCTCTGTGTATTTGGAGTACATTGTCCCGTTCATTGAGGTTATAGACAGAGTCATCTTTCATGCTGTAGAAATCATGCAGACTACTGAGGAAGAGAAGATTGAACAGAATTTAGGAATGCAATCGCCATACAGATCCAAGATGGCCATAAGGGAGATGATGAAATATGGATACACGCCAAGAACATGGTTAGGAGCCAAGTCAGATGGGATCAAAGAATCAATTGAACACAATGGGTAGAAAGGAAGGGCTGGCATAGGACATCAGCCTCCATAAGGGAAACCTCACTTTATTAGCTCCGGGAAAAAGTTTATGTGCCAGAGCATGTTTCAAGTCCAGAACAGAGATCAACACCTAAATATTATATCATCGACAGGATGGGAAAGTTGTTCGTGAATATGAATGAAGAATGATGTGAAGGACCTGACATCAAGACATCGACTATCAGGGATGCTAAACTAGGGGAAGAGCTGCAGAATTGGACAGTCAGTCCATCTTTGGTTCACCGGGAGTCTTGATAGTATGGAACCGTAATAGTTTTCTTTTGAAAGAGCACGGTCAATTGATGCTTGTACCGTGTCTGTACCTTTTTGTTATTTGGCTCTAGTGAACGCTTAAGACGTTCCCCTTTTGATAAAATGAAAACAATCTTTTTCCTAAATATTGCAATTTATTTTACTACTTTATTTATATCTAGCTTTTCTTTTCAGTAACCAAATCAAAAACTGCGTTCCGCGATTATAAAAGTGTAACGAAATAACTGAGCACAATGTTCCAGATTACGAGGAATATGATGAGAGTATGATGCCAGACAATCTCCAGCAGGAGATCGAACAGTTGGAGAGTCAGAAACGCCCAACCTCGAAAAAGCGGACGTAGACAGTCTTGGAGGCGAAGAAGACGTGAAAGAAACCAGAATCAACATTCACATAGAAGCCAGGCAGAAGGGAAAAAATGATTTAGCTCCTCCAATAGTACAACAACGTGTTCGCGTGGTCCTATGATGACATGTCAGGATTAAGCACCGACATTGTCTCACATCGAGTACCCACTGACCCTACCAGACCACCGGCCAAGCAGAAGCCCAAGAAGTTCAAACCTGATTTAACTCTTAAGGATAAAGGAAGAGGTGACCAAAAAAATATAAGCAAATGTAGTAAGGGTCACCAACTATCCAAATTGGTAGCCAACATAGTCCAAGTGCCCAAAAAGGACGAAAAGATAAGAATATGTGTGGATTAACGTGATCTCAACAAAGCTAGTAAAAAGGATGATTTCCCTTTGACAAATATCCACATTCTCATCGATAACTGTGCAAAGAATGAACTGCAGTCGTTTGTGGATTGTTTCACTGGATACCACCAAATCCTAATGCACGAAGAAGACGCAGAGAAGACGACTTTCACCACTCCCCGGTGAGTCTACTATTACAGGGTTATGAAATTCGGTCTTAAGAACGTGGGTGGCACCTACACGAGGGCCATGAGGAACCTCTTTCACGACATGATTCATAAGGAGATCGAAGTGCATGTGGATGATGTCATCATAAAATCTCGATAGAGTTCACAGCACTTGAACGACTTGAGAAAATTTTTTGAACACTTACGAGGGTACAATTTGAAACTGAATCTAGTAAAGTGCGTGTTCAGAGTCCCTGCTGGAAAACTATTGGGTTTTATTATGAGAAGAAAAGGGATAGAGCTGCACCCATAAAAAATCAAAGCCATACAAGATTTACCACCACCAAAGAGCAAGACAGATGTCATGAGTTTCTTAGGAAGATTGAATTACACCAGTCGCTTCATAGCCCAATCCACGGTAATTTGTGAACACATTTTTAAGCTGCCAAAGAAGGGGGCTTCCACAAAATGGACGGAAGAGTGCCTGAAAGCCTTCAACAAAATCAAAGAGCATCTTTTAAACGCGCCAGTGTTGGTTCCCCTTAACCAGGGAAACCATTGTTGCTCTATTTGTCAGTCTTGGACAATGCCTTCGGTTGTGTGTTGGGGCAACACGATGAAACTGTGAGAAAGGAGCAGGCCATCTACTACTTAAGCAAGAAGTTCACGCCATGCGAGGAAAAGTACACTTTGATAGAACGCACTTGTTGTGCTTTGACTTGTATTTCTCAGAAGCTAAGGCATTACATGTCAGCATACACCACACATCTGATATCTCGGCTCGAACCACTCAAGTACATTTTTCAGAAGCCAATGCCTATCGAAAGCTAGCTAAATGTCAAATTCTCCTCAGCGAATTTAACATTGTGTACATAACTTAGAAGGCTATCAATGTACAAGCTTTAGCTGACCACCTCACCGAGAATCTAGTGGATAGGGATTACGAACCACTTACCATGTATTTCCCCGATGAAGATGTACTATTCACTGGGGAAGATATTTCAGAATTATACCCTGTGCGGAGGATGTTTTCTGATGGAGCAGCAAACTTTAAAGGAGTCAGGATTGGGACAAGCTTAATTTCAGAATCAGGACAACACTATCCAACATTGATAAAGATAAGATTCCCTTGTACCAATAATATGGAAGAGTACGAGGCATGCATCCTTGGAATTATAATGGCAATCGACATGAACATCAAAGAACTTCTGGTCATAAGAGATTCTAATTTGCTGATCCACCAAGTCCAAGGAGAGTTGTCAACTAAGAATGTCAAGATATTGTCGTGCGTGCACTATATGAAAGAGTTTCGCAAGAAGTTCACGAAGATTGAGTTCATACATATCCCCATAATTCAGAACGAGTTTATCGACGCCGAACTACATCGACCCTATCGAGATAGAAATCAAGGATCAACATGCCTATTGCTTCCATGTGAATGAAGAACTAGATGGTAAACCTTGGTATCATGACATCAAGAAGTTCCTTGTGAACCAGGAGTACCTAGAAAATGTTACTAATGGTCAAAAGAGAGCCCTCAGGATATTGGCAACCCACTTTTTCCTCAATGGGGAAGTCTTGTACACGAGGACCCCAGACTTAGGTTTGCTGAGATGTGTAGACGTCGTCGAAGCAACCAGGTTGTTGGAAGAAATAAATGTAGGATGTACGAAACCCACATGAACAGGTTCACGTTAGCCAAGAAGATTTTGAGAGCTGGATACTTTTGGATGTCTATGGAAAGCGACAATATCCGCTATGTGCAGAAGTGTCACTAGTGCCAAATTCATGGAGATTTCATCCAGGTTCCACAAAATTAGTTAAATGTAAATGGGTTCACCCTGGCCTTTTTCCGACTGGCTCATCGACATGATAGGACCCATAGAATATGCAGTGTCAAGCGGACATCGTTTCATTTTGGTAACCATAGACTATTTCACCAAATGGGTCGAGGCATCTACTTACAAGGCTGTCACATAGAAGGTAGTGGCGGATTTTGTCTGAAACAACATCTTTTGCAGATATGGGATACAAGAGTCTATCATTACTGAAAATTCCACCAACCTCAATAGCGACCTCATGAGAGAAATCTACAAGAAGTTCAGAATCGTCCACCGCAATTCCACAACTTATAGACCATAAATGAATGGGGCAGTCGAGGCAGCTAACAAGAATATCAAGAGTATTTTGTGAAATATAGTGGACAATCACAGAAAATGGCACGAGAAGTTACATTTTGCCTTATTAGGTTACCAGACTACCATGATAAAATCTACTGGGGCAACGCAATACATGTTGGTATGTGGTACCGAAGTAGTGATACCCGTAGAAGTCGAAATATCATCCTTAAGAGTCATTCAAGAAGCCAAAATTGGACGATGCAGAATGGATACGGGTCAGGCAAGAATATCGCATGCTCATTGACGAGAAAAGAATGGATGCGGTAGATCATGGACAGCTACACTGGAACAGGATGGCTAGTGTATTTAACAAAAGGGTGAAGCCTTGCCAATTCATGCCGGGGCAGTTGGTTTTGAAGAAAATCTTTCCCCGTCAAGAAGAAGACAAAGGGAAGTTTGCACCAAACTGGCAAGGTCCTTACGTGGTTCACTGAGCACTGCCTGATAGAGCTCTAATCTTAGCAGAAGTGGATGGAAGAGTCAGCACGAAACTGATTAACTCGGATGCAATCAAGAGATATTACGCCTGAAGACATATAGAGTTAGGATTTTGATGTAACATAACTACGTTCAGCCTGACTTCCTATAGAGGGATACATAGGCAACACACGTATGGTTCGGTTTCTCTCCCCCTTTCTCTTGTAATAGAAAAATCAAAGGTCATTTTTGTATGTTGTTCAGGAACTACGCTGACTTGATTTCCCCATAAAGGAATACGTAGGCAATCCTCATCGGATTTAAAAGTCTTTTGTAATTGATAGGGGTGGGCATTGGTCAGTTCAGTTGGTTATTAAGAAAGTACGGTTCGGTTTATCAGTTTTTAATTTTGTAATATTAATAACCAAATCAAACCAAAGTATTTAAGTTTTAGTGCGGTTTTTCAAGGTTTGGTTCGGTTATTTTCGATTTAGTTTTTCGGTTATTAACGGTTCAAGATTTTTATATACAATGTAGACTGCGGAACTTTAATTGTAGAAATTTCTTTCAATTTTTAGTTGGCAGTCCAGTGGTTATATCTTGGATTTACTTCCAGTTCGGTCATAAACTTCCACTCCAGTGGTTATTCTTTCACTGTTTCGGTCATAAACTTCCAGTTCCGTGTAAACTTCCATCTCTGGTGCCAAAACAACTACAAGTTCTCTTTTCAATTACATGTGATAATAACCAGATAAGTACAAAAATTCCTCCACCCCTCACACACAAAAATAAAAACAATATATACAAATAACATGCTAACAAGCAGGAAGCTTTCGAATCAAACCATTTAAGAAACTACCCTCCATATCATAAGATAAATTATGATGGCTCCAATCACCCAGTAATAAGCAAACACAGTCCAGCAAACACAATTTAGCTAAAACTCGCAGCTACCAAAGTCCAAAATAAGTCTAGAAATACCATCACCAAACAACAAAACAGTGGCAAACTAGTCACAAGCCACAAGCCACAAGCCACAAAGTAAGTCTAGAAAAGGATACTTAAAGTCTTAAATACGAATCACAAGATGAGGCATGAGACACTTCTTAATATGCCTCACTAAGCCAAAAATGTCATAATATTTTGGATAACAATTACAAACTCGACCATAATGAAGGCACTTTGCTTTGCGGGCTTCTGCATTTACTTCAACTAGCTCAAAATATTCCCAAACAGGTGATCTAGCTTTAGGACCACGAGGCATAGTTGAACCTACTAAAAAAATAAAAGATCAGAAGTTAATAAAATATTTTTAATTATAAACAACAAAAGGATATCATAAAAGAAGTAAATCTTTAAACTTACCACTTCCGCTCTTTCCCATGTCTAAATATAATTTGATAAAGTGTGTCATTAAAACTTATAAAGTAAACTAATTTTCACTAAAACACTCATAAAACGCATTACCAAGTTCAATTTGCTCAAGAAACTCCAAATCTTCTTCAATATTAATAGGAGTACCCTCACAGCTAAACCAATCTTGACCACAAACAAGACTTTGCACCAACCGAGGAGTCAATGAACTCCTAAATGAATCAAGAATGCGTCCACCTGTGATAAATGCACATTCTCATGCAACACTTGAAATTGGAATGGCTAATACATCACGAACTAGCTCAAATAGAATAGAAATTGAGGCGCATTAATTTTTTACCAATCTAAGATTTTAAAGTCAGCAGAATTATCAGACAATGGCTCTTGTCCTTTACCAATATATATTTCCAACTCAGATTTAGCACCTACACTTCCGGAGTCTTCCTTTTTCCTTTTCAACAATTGTTTTGTTCTCACAGGTTATGTTCTCACATTCCCACTAGATGAATCAGATGTGTCATCAAATGAAGTAGATTTAGATGGAGATGATTGAAGATAACATCCTTTGGAATTTTTTTTTTGATACTCCCCAAACAAAGAATTCAAATAAGCATCCACTTCGGCAGTTAATTTCTTCCCTTGTTCCTCCCCGAACATTTTCTCATGTGAAAAACCAACATAATCTAAATTGTTATAGGATCTAATATATAAGTAATGAATATAATTTTAATCATATTTTCAGGTTCACCCTAGTATTTTTAAAGTTTTCTTTCATCTTTCCTGCCATATTACTCAAATTAGTATTATCACTAGCTAAACAAACATTCAAATGACTATCAAGTTCGCATATATCCTCAAAATAACAACTAGAAGTTACATAACGTGAACCTGAAGCTTTTTCCGTGAGCTCGTGAAATCTTTAAAGAACCATTATCATGTTTCTCACATTCACCCAATCATCACATACAAATGTACCTGCAACATTCACATACTCACAAACATACGTACAAAGATGAGTAGAAAATTCATCATCAAAATTCATCATCAAAATTAAGTATGTGAATTCTCTATATAGTTAATTCTCTGTAATGAAGTCCATGTGTATGTAGTAAGGCAAAGTTTTGGTTTTACTTCTCTGAAATTTTTCATTAGTTTAATCCTCTCTTCACTTTAAACTTGAAAACAATCCCTTGTAATTGTCCTACGAGAAGGAACATTAAATAGAGGTTGGGCTATGCTCATAAACTTCTTAAAGACTTTCTTTTCAACAAAGCTAAAATAGAATTTCTCCGTAATTACCATCTCAACTAAAGCCCTCCTAACTAGTTCTTGATCAAGTTTCTAAAGCACCCCACCATTAATTTGCCCATCCTTTTGTAAACACAATTTTTTTTGAGTATTATCAACTTTCTGTGGTAATTTTGGACACTTCTTTAAATGAGTATTCAACTATGTTGTTCCATTCAATCGTGAATCAATTATTATAATCACGACTACAATATTTACATTTTGCTCTATCACCTCCATTATCATCTTTAAACTTTTCAAAATGATCCCAAGAAGTTGATCTACATTGTACGAATTTTTCTTTTTTTTAGCCTTGACTAGTTTCAACCGAATTTGTAGGTGACAAAGTAGGTTCTCTTTCAGATGAACCCACCTCACTTACTCTACTTTCAGCTTATACTATCTAGAGAAAATCGAATGAAAACAAAATTAACGTCGGAACTCCTATAATAAATATTTTTTTAATAAAGTTAAAATTTTACACCAAATAGCAAATCTTACGCATAAAATTCATAGAATTCTAGGGTTTTGGGAACACAAAATACCCAGTTGGAACACTACCCTAAAATAACTGCCCAGGTCTTGCACGAAAGGGTACTTGATTTAACATCTACCCCTTTTGATACCAAAACAATGCTTTATATATCTGTTAAATAAGGTAAGAAAGTACAAAAGTTGGAAGACAAAGAAAAAATCTGCCCCTTTTGATACCAAAAAATTCTAGAATTCATTTGTTATTTGAAGGTCATAACCAAAGTTTACATCAAATAGCAAAAATAATTTAATTGATGATGGGAGGGAACTCCTGTATAAAAGTGGTACACCAAAAGGTACAAGATCTACACCAAAATCGAATGAGCGATGAGGGAAAACTTAAAAGGAACTCATAAAGAAGGAGGTAACCACTAAGATGAGGAAGAAGGATGAGAGATGAGCTAAGGAAGAAGGCGTCACAGCCGATAACAGCGTGCTCGGTAGCACTGCAGCAGTCACACAGAGGACTAGAAGAGGAACCCTAATTTCTGATTTCTAAGAAAGGGAATCACGAGGAAGTGGGAAGTAAAGTAAATCATTAAGTCTTAGGTCACGTTTCATATGGGTTTGGGTAAATTGGGTGGGCTTCAGAATTCATATGGGTATTGGGCTTCAGATGGGTAAAAAGTTTTGGACTCATACCCAAAATTTCGTTTTTTCTGTTTAACCGAAAACCGAAACACCAAAACCATAAACTGCACCGAAAAACCAAAATTAATAATTTAAAATCGTGCATTGACCGAATAACTGATTAAATAGAAATCAAAAATTGATATTCACGGTTTAGCCAGTATTATGCCCACCCCTAGTAATTGAACTACGTGCTGGCCTGATTCCACTTAGATACGTAGGCTGTCTGAATCAGACTCGGCAATTTCATCGCTTAATCTCATTATTTTGCATCTATTTTAATTGAAATACATTCCGACCTAATTCTGTTTTGGATACGTAGGCTGCCTGAGTTAGGCTTAGTCATTTCATCACATTTCATCATTATCCCACGAACTATGTTCAGAGCTGATTCCGTTTTGGATACGTAGGCAACCTGAAAGGGCTCAGTCATAAACTTAGAAAACCTATGTAATGCATTATCCTTAATTAGGAAGCAGTCGCAACAAGAAGTATCCATGTTTTCAAACACACCAAGGAAGATCGACATCAATGGGACGAAGTTCTCGAAGAGATATGTTCGCGTATAGAGAACCTTTCGTAACATGTCATAATCCAGAACGACGGCATTTGCCTTAAAAGAAACAAGTATTTTCAAGATATTTTCTAAACAAATATATATAAAGTAATATGTTCCATCTACCGAACTTCATGGTGCAATTATGTCAAAGGCCGATATCACGATCGACGAAAATCAACTTTTCCCCACCCCTACTAAGAAGTTTTCTTTGAGTGCAGGGTTAACAGGGAGTAAAAGAATCACTGGGACCACACTAAAGAAAATGACAGACCCGCCATTTACCCAAGATTATATATCCTCCCTTTTACTTAAATTTTCAAAGACATCCAAAGCTTACTCTTGCATTCTTTGCAGGTGCCTCAGAATCAGACATCTGATGCGGAAATTTATAAATAGCAAACTGCCTGCTCACCTAATCGAAGCATCCTGTACAAATCACATGTCAGCTTCATTCATCAAAGTCTTGTAAATAGAAAATCATCTACTCAATCAACCGGAGCACCCTGTACAAATCACACGTCGGCTTCACCGATTGAAGTCCTTTATATAGCAAATCGTCAACTGAATCAATCGGAGCGCCATGTACAAATCAAACATCAGCTTCTCCAACTGGAGCCTTGTATATAGCAAACTGCAAACTTTGCCACAGAAAATCAATATGTAGTGTCGCTCCGTAAATCATGAATCCCGCGCAAACCATGTCACTAACGTTTTTCCAATTGATGGCCGCAACTTAGTTATGCAGTCAAGAGTATCTCTTGGGCATGCTTATATTCGTTTTGTTGTTACCTTGAATGTTTTAACATTTTGTTTGTGCAGCTTTAGGCATGATTTCGATCACTCCCGAGCGGAGAATACTTTACATTTCAGTGCAAATCTCTCCCAATAAGCGGAGATGCACTCTGGAAACCAAGCTCTCCCAACAAGCGGAGAAAATTCTCAGTGCAAAGCTCTCCCATCAAGCGTAGACGCACTTTACCAATCAGGCTCTCCCAACAAGCGGAGATAATTTTCAAATGCTCCCATAGCTGCGGAAGGTACACAGCCCGACTAACAAATCGAGTCAGGATCAAGTATCCCATCATCCCAATCCCAAATAATGGCTCACCGGCAGCCAGACATCATTATTCCTGCATCATTTACATCGCATCTTAATATATTTTACATTACAATATATTGGTATGCATGTATTTCATTTTATTTTGCAGGAACAAATACTGCAACATGGAACCTTTTCTTAGCAGCAGACCGAACTACAACGCTATGGGAACAGCCAACCCAGTAGCGGGCCCAAGATCCCAGCTCAAGATGACCAGAGCTCGAAATTTTGAGCCATTCTAATCAGGCCGCAAAATTCAAGCTACCATAAGTGACCAATCTTCCATCTCAGCATATCGTCACAATACGATACTGGGGCAATTCCTGCGAGTGTCGTTTCCTGAAAATTCGTACTCCAGAACTACATGAGGCCTGATCCTCGTTAAATCCGAGGTATGTAAGCTATTCAAAGCCAGAATTCGGCCTAATATTCCTAAACTTGCCTAGATTCTTCCTCAACTCATATTTCTCATCCTCATTTCCTGCAATACCTGCCTAAAAGTCGAGGAAAAATTATCTTTGGTTCAATCTTTTCCCGAAAACTCTTTCATCCTCTCCGGTCAAAGATGGGCAGTTGTTGACGGCCAATTTTAACCCTCCCGTTTAAAATCAATTTATTCACGCTTACAATTTACGATAAATACTTTAAAAGTATTTTTCTATTGATGAATATCTATTTTTATAAATTAGTTAAGTACTAGTTTCAAAATTAATCATGTAGTACTAATATTGTGTAATTACAAATGTATTTACTATAATAAAATAATTTTGGTATATATATTAATAGGTTTTATAATTTGGCAAAATTACTCTTTAATTTCCAGTGAATTAGGTTACTATGTTAATATTTTAAAATTAGTGCTACAATTCGATGTATGTTTTATTTATAGATAATTAATTAAAATAATTAGCAACATATAGTAATTATAATTTTACCCTTTTTTATTGAAATTGTTAAGTTTATTTAACTTAATTTCAAAAGGGATTAAAGGTCACAAGTGCAATTCTTCAATCAATTATAAAATGGCAACTTTCTAAATGATTTTTAGGACAAATACAAGGCCCAATTGGGACCTGACACAGTCCAAACACCCATCTCCTTCTCCACTTTGACATCCATGTTACTCTCCCTAAACTAATCGCAATCTGCCACATCACTCGTCTCTCTCACTCACAAATAAAGCACAATGAATCTGGACCGTTGATCTATCATATCAACGGCCCATGTTTTATTCCCAATTTTCCTTTAATTTTTTTATCTCACCAGACTCAATCTCAATCGTCCAAATCCAAAGATCCAATGGCTATCATATTTTTCTCGTTTTAATTGTTTCGATCCAACGGCCCAAATCACATTATTTGTTTTTAACCCTTAGAGAATGGTCATGTATCCCCCTAACCCTAATCATTTATATCTTTCAACTGTCGTCGCTCTTTCCCCTTCCTGTGTATATTCTCTCAACTCACTAACACCAAATCAATTACAAACCTTGCACAAATCGCAAATCAAACCACAAACACTCGATTTGCCTCCCTACATCCGTGAATCCTGTTGTTATCTTTCCATATTCATCACTAGATTCAAAATTCCCAATTCTGAAACCTTAGGCTGCATGCCATACTTTCGCACACTCATATTACCTTGTCTAAGGTTCAAGAACTTATCAACTCTAGCTCGTTGTATCTCAACGGGCAAATAGTGACGAAGAAAGGCCTCAGAAAATTCATTCCACACAGCTGGAGGGGCATTCAGACCCCTGGATCTCTCCCAACTATCATACCATAAAACCACTACATCCCGTAACTGATATGAAGCCAACTCTACTGCCTCTGTATCTGTAGCATGCATAACTCGTAGTGTACGATGAACCTGGTCAATAAAAGCCGGTGGGTCTTCCTTGGGGTCTGATCCGGTAAACACTGGAGGGTCTAGATTAATAAATCACGAACTCTCGTACTATCAGGTTTATCAACAACGCCGGTATTCTGCCTCTGAGCCTGAGCAGCTACCAAGTTAGTCAATAACTGCACCGCACTCCGCATATCCTGCTCTGTAGGGCGAGACGGAGGAACTGGTGGTGCTGGGTTCCTCCTAATATCCTCTGGATGAGACGGAGTAGATGAGGTATGAGACGGCATCTCATTCTGAGCCTCACTTTGGCCTACTCTGGCTTGAGGACCTGACTGGTAAAGAGGCAAAGGCCTGATTTCTTCTTCGTTCTTTCGAATCAAGAATGCATGGCCATTTATCTTGACCCCGTATTGTGAATCCTATTATTTTTTTTCGATTTCCACTAATGAAATTCAAAGACCCTAATTCTTAAACCTTGGACCAAAGGGTGAAACCTCAAATCATCTGAGATCTTTTATTTTCTTTCAAATCGAAGCGTATGAGGAGCCACTTCAGAATTCATTATGAAGATTTTTTACCCAGACGTGAAACGTAGTGACCTCTAGGTTTTTTAGCTTTGTCCGATGGGTCGTCGTCATCAACGGCTGACTCACTCATCTCCAGTACTCATGTAACCCTTTGTCCTCTGATTTTCACTCGATTTGCTATCATCATGTACCATGTGTCATCTTCCACTACCATTTTTAATCTGGTTGAACCCTAGAACAACCTAAAACTGAACACACATACAGTCACGAACATACTAAGCACAAAAACACTAAGAATATTAGGGTTTCTGGTCTTAGATCTCTTATTGTCTTCCTCTCTTTTTCTGAGTTCTTTGATGCTTCTAGCTTGAACATTTTTAGGATCTTTGAGCTACAAAAAGAATTTGTTTGGTCTGCTGCCCTTAAGAAGGTCGGAATCTTTCTCTTCCTTTTCTTTCGCTCATCTCTTTGAATGATTTAGATGTGTTGATGTTAAGTTCTATAGATTATAACCATGTTGTATGTGTTTGACATGTTTGATATTTATGTTTTGTTAGTTTGAAGACCTTTTATGGTCAACTTATTTTTTTTATGATTCTCTAAAGTGATAGTTGACTAAGTCATTAATAATTATTGATATTTGTTCTAAGTTTTCCTATAGTCTCCATGAATAAATTCTTATATGTTTATGTTCAATATAAACTTCATAGTTCTAAGTGACTTACAATAAACTCATCTCTATTTTGTTGCACTTTTGTAATTTTATGAGCTTTGGAAGCTAAGTTTACTACCTCATAGTTATTGCTAAAATGAAACCTGAACTTGTTCAAGACTCATATCCCTGCTTCTTAACCTTAAGTTTGAACTTACAATGTCTAATACTTTCTTTTCTACCTGTGTTTGTTAAACTGCCTCTGAGTTACCACTATGGTCCTTACTCTGTTTGATTATTATCATCGTAAACCAACCATGTTCATGTTATCCTGTCACTAGTGACACTATTATAATGTTCTCTTCTGCATATTATTCCTTGCATCTTATTTGTTTATGATCAGGTTCATTATTTGGTAAGCTTAGCTGATATACACTTGAGAATTTAGTAAGTCCATATCACAGAACTAAGTTGAAAGAATTCAACCGTTTAGATGATTCTCTTCTCTGTATCTGTATCCACTATCTCTAGGGGGTAATTTCTGGGCTATCACATAACTTTCTCATGATCATGCTCAACTGTTGTATGCATACGAAAACTATCTTATTTCTGTCAAGCTGTCTTCTTCTCATAAATCTTTGATGCATATATATTCTGTTAAGGTTAAACTATTTTCATGATTTTGTTTGGATAAAGTCAACTAGTAATTACTGCATAACTAAGTTTGTTTGTTCCATAATCAGTTGATATCTTCACACACATGTGTAATTCAGAACTTATGCAATACATCCTTGTCCTTAATCTATTGAGCCCCTATTGATTTTTGTAAAATTTGCATACATATATATTTAACTTATCTTCAGTGAAGAAAGGACTTAGACACTAGGTTATAATCAAGTGGCCTTTTTAGGAGTTGAAGAATGATCACTTCATAAATATATGCTGAACTAGATTAATGTTTGAATTGAACTTGTTTTGAAGCAATATTTTCCATCTCCTTTCTTTAAAAATATGTTGATTTGGTTCTTTAATTGGTTCTATAATGTGCAAAGTTCCTCTATCTATTTGAGGTCACTACCTCATTTATTCTGCCTATGAACAGTTGATTGAATGTTGCAAGCCTTTTTGCTTAACTCTAAAACACCATATTATACCTTGAGTTATGCTCATCCCTCCTCTTTATTGTTAACCTGAAGCTGAACTTGACTCTCAAACTGTATGAAGTTCATTTGTTGATATTATCTGAATATATTGACATGTTAATACTATTAGAAGCATGACCCTTTTAGACTTTAGGGGTGTCATGTTTGAACCTGTGAATTTTGTATTCGTGATGAGAGCTTAATTCCATGACTTTACAACCTCTCTATAACAAGGGTTGACTATGAATGTTGGTTTGAATCTGCCTTGATGTCTTTAAGATGCCAAGTAATATTATCAATACTTGTTTAAATATGTTATGCCTTAATGATTCGTTCATGTAATGGTGTGATTATGAAATCTCTTTTTTTTAATCTATGTGTATCCCGAACTCAGCCCATCCCCCTTCGAAGAACAAGAACCCTTTACACATAGTCTCACCGGTTAGTGTACCAATAGAGAACATGACTTAGTAATTAAATAGGCACCCTAGTAGTGAATCATGTCTTGACTAGTGCAAAATAGGGTGCAACAATCCCTCTCGGAAGATTCAGGGACTATAAACGCGGAGCGGATGGTCGATCGTGAATTGAGGCTCCTCCATGTTGTTGGAAAAGTGGCAGATAAGGCTCACAATCCTCCAAAAGGACGAGTGGATTTGACAGAGGTCGATCTCGTACCTCTTGCAGAAATCAAGTACCACGTGTCCATCAGACCGAGCATGCAGGGATACGTGTAAACGCTTAAGTATCCCTCCACGTGCGTCGTAAAATCCTCTTCGGGACTGGGATAGACCTCGGTTATGCCTTCCCATTTATAGTCCTCCCGGACCGCGTGGAGCATCTCCTCGACGATGGAGCAGGCATACCCTCATGCCTCCTCACCTCGATCTCCTTGTTTTGAGACTTTTTCGACCTTAAAATATTTGTCAATAGAGCAGCCTCCGAGGATAAAATCGGTAAGAGGAGGTTCCAGGGATGCTACTGGAAGGGTTGCCTTGATATCTACAACCATGATAGACGTTGAAGGAGCAGTGTTTTGAGGCACTGATTTTGAGGTTTTAGCCATCTTGGTTTGGGAATATGAAGGTTTGAAGATTGGTATGAAGATTTGAAGATCTAGTATCAAGATTTTAAGGTGAAGTATGAAGGTTTGAAGACAAAATATGAAGATATGAAGATGTGGATAACAATTTATGAACATTTGAAAGATTGATGAAGAAATAGAAAATTCGAGGGTAACTCAAGAAGATTCGAAATCGAAAAGTAAAAAAAGTGAAAAGAAAAAAAAAATCGGAGCTTTTATAGGAAAGAAATAATGAATGTGTGACGCTTCGCATTCGGTAACTACCGGGGATGGTCAACAGGCGGCTGACACGTGTCCAAAGTCAGAGCGACGTGACTGGTGAGATGTTTCGACTCGCCAACTTGCTTATGGTGTACGAAGGAAGGAAGTGGGGTCAACTAGTCATTTCTCGTCGTTCCTATAAATCTAATCTCCAAGAAGTGAGGGGACTATCTGTGTACGGGTGAAATCAGGGATAAAATTTACCCCCGATTTCCCGATGAAGAAACCAGGGACAACGTGGTTCGACGCAGGCTCGGGTAAAGCCGGGGGCTCCCACAGATCGTAGCCCAGAGGGACGAATGACGCACCAAGAATTGGACATGGTAAAACATGGGGAGAAACGACCTCAAGCAAAAACAAAGAATCGAGGCTAAAGAGAAGACGGTTAGAGAGGACGGACGAGGAGCTGAAATATCCGCCATCAACTAGACATTGCGGCACGAATCTCATCTGATATCAACTGCGTATCATGTTTTACTAGTGTATACGGTCGAGATCGGGGAGCTCGATTTTGAACGCTTAATCATGCCCCGAGCTCAAGTTCGGGAAACCCGAAGTCAGAATCGAGTCTGGCCGAGATGTGCGCACCTCGGGAAGCAAATCGAGGGCCTGATATGGTCTACCTCTAGATAGTATGATTTCGATGAAACTCAAGGAAAAGAGGGAATCTCTCAAGGACACGTGGATCAGGGCGTAAATTGTGGGATAAGATTTGTACGAGTTAGTGCAAGTCTGTACTAGATTGTTATACAACTGTACCAATAGAATTTTTGTCATAATTAGAAATGTACCATATTAGGGTTTTCCCTTCCTATATAAAGGGGACTCCAATCATTTGTAAAAGCATGAACAATTCACTGTAATAGAACATTATATTCTGCTTTTCTCGTTTACTGTGCTCAACAATTGTTCTTCAGCTTTATTGTTCATAATTTATTTCTCTTAACTCACCTCGAGACCCCCAAGTCTATTGAACTCGAGGTCCCTGTTCCCTTGGTAACACTGATTTGGTTCATCGTTTCTTCTCATTCATACTTAATATTTCTTGTCTACTTACTAGTATTGGAATAAATCGCATATTTTTAGAACCACAAATCAAATATAATTATTATCATTATTTTCGAGGTAAACTGTTTGGCACCCACCGTGGGGCTATAGATAATAGTGATTATTTGAGTGCTAGTTTTTTAATAACACAGGTTATTCTTCACACTTTTTCTTGTCCAAGATTCTTTGATTTCAGGATTAAAATATGTCTAACTCAGCAAACGCACCAGTACATGGAAACGACGGCCTCGAATTCCATGGAGAAAATAATGCAACAACTTTGGGGATCAGTGTACCACCGCTTAACCCTGGTGTAGCACCAGCACCAAACCCTGTCGACGTTGGTTCACACATTGCTTTGCACGTCGACTTGGGCACTGATATTGAAGGAAGTATACGCGAAGGAGACCAACCTAGCGCATAGAGGACACAGGCTTGAGAAGAAAGAGAATTCAGTCTACAAGTAATTTTAGAAATGTTACAAGCACAAAAAGTTGCTATCGCTCAGTTGCAGAGTCAGTAAAAGACTCTGAGTGGAGCAGGACCAGGAACGACTCCTCGAATTGAACCAACCCCCGAGAGATCAAGAAACAATGGGTCGGGAACTGACCCCATCATCATGAAAATGTTCGAGGAACTCACTAAGAGGATCGAGTCGGGAGTAAAAAGGATTGAGGAAAAAGATAAGAAAGTGGAAACCTACAACTCGAGGATCGACCAAATACCGGGAGCACCTGCGATTCTGAAGGGACTAGATTTGAAGAAGATTTTACAAAAAACCATTCCCCCCGAGTGCAGCTCCAAAGTCTATTCCAAAAAAGTTTCGGAGGGCACATATCCCGAAATACAACGGGATGACCGATCCCAACGAGCACATCACCACATATAATTGTGGTATAAAGGGGAATGATTTGAAGGACGGCGAGATCGAGTTTGTACTATTGAAGAAATTTGGGGAACTTTTTCCAAGGGGGCCATGATGTGGTACCACAACCTGCCCCCGAAATCTATCGATTCATTTTCCATGTTGGAAGACTTATTTGTAAAGGCACATGCTGGTTCGATAAAGGTTGCAACAAGGATGTCAGATGTATTTAAAACGAAGCAAAGAGAGAATGAGATGCTGGGGGAATTTGTGTCCTGTTTCCAGTTGGAACGAATGGAATTACCACCAGTCTCCGATGACTGGGCCGTACAAGCCTTCACTCAGGGGCTAAATGAACGAAGTTTGATAGCTTCGAGGGAGCTGAAGCAGAACTTGATCAAGTATCCCGCCGTAACCTGGGCGGATGTGCATAACAGGTACCAGTTGAAAATTAGGGTTGAGGACGACCATTTGGGAGCCCCCTCGGGCTCAGTTTATCCAAGAAGGCTACCAGCAAAGGAGTCAAGAGATGCAGATAGGAAGCCAAGGCCTAACAAGGAAAGATATCAGTCATACATCGAAGACAGAAGGAACACTTCGAGGCGCAAGATACCTCGAAATGATCAAAGAGCAGATCGAGGTCAGATTTCCCGGGGACTCATGAGTAAAATCAGGTTCGATAGGCACTCGGGGCCGGTGGAGGCACCTCGATTATCAAAATACAACTTCAGCATCGATGCCTCAGGCATCATTTCAGCCATTGGAAAAAATAGAGACACCAGATGGCCCAAGCCCATATAGACCGATCTTTCTCAAAGGAACCCTAACTTAATGTGCAAGTATCATGGTACTCATGGTCATAGGACCGAGGACTGCAGGAAGCTCAGAGAGGAGGTAGCCCGATTTTTCAATGAAGGGCACTTTCGGGAGTTCCTCAGCGACTGGGCCAAGAACCATTTTCGAGAAAGAGATGTAAACAAGAAAAATGAACCAAAAGAGCCCCAACATGTCATTCACATGATCATCGGTGGAGTCGACATCCCACGGGGGCATATATTCAAACGTACCAAAGATCTATCACAAAGGAGAAACAGACACGGGACTACATGCCTGAGGACACTCTCACATTCAGCGAGGAAGACATCGAGGCCTTATCTCAGTGTAATAACCCGACCAGCCATTTTGAGCTCTAGCGCGTCGTTCAGTGGTTTGAAGTCGTGAGCAACTTCTTTTAAGGTATTATGACCCATGGGCGTAGTCGGAATTGAATTCCAGGAAGTTTAGAATTGATTTGGAAAGAAAATTCTCATTTCAGAAGCCTTAAGTTGGAGAAATGAGCTAAGATTGGAATTTTGAGTAAACGACCTCTGAATCAGGATTTGAAGGTTCCAGCAGGTTTGTATGATGATTTCAGACTTGGATGTATGTCCGGCTCGGGTTTGGATAACCTGGGAGCGCTTCGGCGTATATTGTGGAAGTTAGCATTTTAGAAGGATTTCAAGAATTTGGGCTTGAAGAGCATATCAGTGAGGGTGATGTCGGTTTGAGATTTCGAGTCTGGGAATAGCTCCGTATGGTGATTCTGGAATTGGGAGCATTATCGGAGGTGCATTTGAATGTCCGTAGGTCATTTTGGGGTCATTTGGCTAAAGATATAAATTTGAAGTTTTTTAGAAGAATTCGACCAGAAATGGGAATTTTGATATTGTGGTCGGAATGCGATTCCGGAAGTTGGAGAAGGTCCGCAATGTTGAATATGACTTATGTGCATTTGGGGTCAATCAGAGGTGATTTGACGGGTTTCGGCATCGAATGTAGAAGTTTGAAATTCTAAGTTCTTAAAGAATTGGATTTGAGTGCAGTTCGTGATTTCAGCATTTTTTGATGTTATTTGTGGGCTCGAGCAAGTCCGTGTCATGTTTTGGGACAGGTTGGTGTGATTGGACGGGGCCTCGGGGGCCTCGGGTGGATTCCAGGTGGTTAACGGATCAAAGTTGAAGTTGGAAAGAGGGCTGAAGCTTGCTGTCATCTGGTGTAATCGCACCTGCAAGGCTTTGACCGTAGGTGCGGAGCCGCGGGTGCGGCTAAGGGCACTGCAAGAGCGAGATTGGGACTGGATCTGAGGAGGCCGCAGGTGCGGAAGATTGGTCGCACTTGCGGAATCGCAGGTATAAAGAGGGGATCGCATGAACGGGAATTTCCTGGGTCAAGTAAGAGCCGCACCTGCGATGGAATTTCCGCAAGTGCAGAGCCGTAGGAGCGACCATTGGATCGTAGGTGCGAAAGAGGCCTGGGCAGAATGTTTTAAAGACGGGTTTATGTCATTTCTCACCCATTTTTCATTTTCATGGACTATTTTTAGAGAGCATTTCAAGGGGGATTCTCGTCAGGAATCAAGGTAAGTAAACTCCTTCCGTTTGTTAGATGAATACAAGATTATATGCATGGATTAGGCATGGAAATTGGTAGGAATTTGGGAATTTTTTTAAGAAACCTAGAAAATGTAAATTTGGAATTTAGCCATGAATTTAAGTATGGAATGTAGAGTAAATTGCATGATTGAACTAGTAGAGCTATGGGTAGGATGTATCTTCAAGAATTTTGGATTTCCGTGCGCGTGGGCCCGAGGGCATTTTGGTCATTTCTCCGAGCGGGGTTGGAAAGTATATAATCCGAATTTTTTGTGAGTATTAGGAGGAATTTTCATTTCTTTTCCATTATGTGGTAGTTCCGGAGCATTATGCGTCCGTGGGAGTCATCGGAATTGTTACACCCCATGTTTTCGTACGTGAGAGTACATCGTAAGTCAATTGATGTAAGCTCAG
>ML395827.1:22150-32347 GCA_005239525.1 Nicotiana knightiana | reverse complement strand
AAACTATTCCAAGTGGCGACTCTAATAAATAAAATAATCCCATTTCGAACAATGTCACTTTAAGTGGAAAAACTCCCATACCCCCTTTGGGGCGTATAAATAAGGAGGTGTGACAGATTTCATCACCGGACTGCCCAAGGTTTGAGACCTCACAACTATCTTGGTTGTGGTAGACCGGTTTTCGAAGTATGCCACCTTCATTTCAGCACCTCAATACACATCAACAGAGGATACAACTCGACTCTTCTTCTCTCATGTCGTCAAATATTGGGGCCTGCCCAAAGACATTGTTAGCGATCGCGATTCGCGGTTCACTAGCAACTTTTGGACCCAATTATTTAAGTGCCTCGGATCAAAATTGAGTCACAGCTCAAGTTTTCATCCACAATCCGATGGCCAGACGGAGCGGTTCAATGGCATGTTGGAGGAATATCTCCGCCATTTTGTTACCGGATCGTAGAAGAATTGGGTGAAGCTCCTGGATGTTGCCCAACTGTGTTTCAATTAACAAAAGAGCTCCAGTACAAACAAAAGCGCTTTTGAAATTGTTACCGGGCAATAACCGCTACTCGCACACACCGTGAATGCACCAAACATGGGGAAATCTCCTCGTGCTACTAGCTTCTCGACAGAATGGAAGCAGAATATGGAGATAGTGCGGAGCTATCTTGTTAGAGCCCAAAGGAGAATGAAGAGGCATGCTGATCAGAATCGTCGCTTTGTTGAATACCAAGTGGGAGACAAAGTGATGGTCAGAATCCCAAAGCGGTACTTATTTGCAGGGGTCCATGACCCTCGCCTGTTGCAAAAATACATTGGACCTTTGTCCATTGAAAGACGCATTGGGAAAGTTGCATACCGGGTGGATACCCCAGCATGGTGGAAAATCCATCCCGTCTTCCATGTCAGCCTATTGAAACCATTCCGGGAAGACACGGAGGATCCTGCACGGAGCCAACTCACTATACCCGGTATTCGAGGCCCCGGCTCAACCGGGAAAAGGCGGGCTGAAGCTATTCTTGATGACCGGGTAATTCATGCCTCCAGGAAGGATCACCAAGAGTTCTTGGTAAAATGGCAAGGGTGTGATGCAGAGGAGAACACTTGGGAGAGGGGAACAAACCTCACAGCCTACAAGAACCTTATTGAAGATTATTTGGCAAGTAGGGCGCCGAGGACGTCGCCAACTCAGGTGGGGGAGAATGTCATGGGCGGCTTTCCAACCATGCCCCATAACCCCTTGGACGCACCCCGTGGCGTCCCAGCAAGCCTCTCAACGCCTAGCGCCAGGGACGGCCCCGTGGTCTTGGCCGCGCCAAGTGACAAGCGCGCATGTGCCTCTGTCGCCCCCACCAATTTCCCTCGTGAGCGCCCAGCCACAAGCAGCTGACAACGGACCTGTTTCTACCCCTGTAGAAAACTAAGTCCTTTTTCCTGTATTATTAGAGTAGTTTTCATTCCATGTACTTTCATTATGTTTCTCTAGCATATTTTAGTCTATTCCTGTAACTAGGGTTTATTTTTTTTAAGCATTATTAGGGGGGATCAAGCAATCAAACATTTTCTAGCAAGCAATTCTCTGTACTGGTGTCTCTCCCCCTCGACACCGCATTGCTCTCTTTGTAACAACTTTCATTAATTCAATCAAGCTTTTATTCAATTCTCATTACTGTTCTCTCAAATTGTTGGCATTGGTTTTCCTGCACGGCACTGACAATCTCGTCTAGCGTGCAGAGGGGACCTCACTTGGCGGACAGCAACCACCTTGACATCGGTTGCTTAGCCTTACGTCGCCCTTCCAAAGAACCTCAGGAAGGCGCCGCGTAATAGTAATTATGATAATTTACTAGACATACTTTCCCGAGTTACGCTAGCTGGCTTTAATTACGGCTCACTTTGATCGCACTCAAGGTTTCGTTACCCCTAATCCCACCTTTAAACCCTTGGTTATTGATTCCTCACATACGTCGGGAGAGATGTTGTTCAACAACTACCTAAATATGCACCCTCTCCCAAGTAATACATACTAAATAGGCACAACTAATTGAGGATCCTTTCAATTAATTACAACAAGAACGTAGTTGAACAAATAGTGATTAAACTTTGGCAAATCTATATTAACATAGCAAGAATTACATCCTTCAATAGGTTCCATCAAAACTATAGATAGTAACTTAGCTATTCATAATAGTATGTAAAAATATAATACTATAAGTCATAACCAACAATGAAAAATAGGAAGAGGAAGAAGAAACTCGTAAAAAAGTATCCCCGCCTGCTCCTATTGTGTCTCTGCCTCCTTCGGTCGAATTTGTATCAAAAGTATGTCCAACCTCTTCAAAATACCATTTTTTCATGTATATATATCAAGTAGGGCCGGGCCCAAATAATTATACCTTCTCCAATGTGAAAAAGGACACTTTTTTCGGGCAGAACGTGCGCGGGCGCGCTGAGGCCGCGCAATTCGACAAGTATTCTGCCCTATTTGCGCGGTTAGTGCGCGGACGTGCAATTTTCACCTATTTAGGTTTGGAATTTTGACAAACTTAAAACATGAAAGTTGTTGTATCCCTTTGAGGTTTCTTTCTAAGCATATATTATATAGCCCAAATGGAGTTCAGAGAATATAGTTATGTCTATTTTACTAGACAGTGCGTAATATGCCTACTCGAGTCTTCGTTTGTTCTTAACTATCAAATTTGACCCCTGAACACGATCCCGACTTAATTTCTTGGGCTTTTAATCAGACTTCAAAGCTACAAATCACTTGAATTAATTCTATAACATATATATAGCTTGGAATCACTCCTATAAGGCATAAAACACGCAGTTAGTGCAAAATACTAGGATTTAAAGCTCAAACTCAATTAAAGTGCAGTAAATTAGAGTGTAATAAGAGACTAAAATAAGAAATTATATTCTATCATCAACACCCCACACTTAAACCATTGCTCGTCCTCGAATAATCGAACTACACTTTATATAGACACGACCTTTTTTTAAACAATTCTCCTAACTCATCACACCAAGAATATTTAAAATAGACTAAGCACAAAAGCGTAACATATTCACCTCAAGATTTGACTTACAAGTACCACGCATTATTCACAACTCACCCACTTACTCTAACATAGAGGTCACTGACATTACCTTTCCTTCATGAATCAAGTGCCCTCACACAACGAAAGAGAATAGTTCCACACAATAAAATTTAAGAACACTTACGAACTCAAGATAGAAAGAATTCACTCTTAGAAATAAGATTCATATGCCACAAAAAATGCACCAATACGCTTGTCCATAATATACTACTCTACGAATCGAGCTTATTCAGTCTAGGATCAAGTAGGACTTTATTTGGTTGTAATGTAGGCTGCGGGACAGGTAGGATACATTTAGATATAAGAGTGACTACACCTCCCTAAGCACTTTAATACATATAATTTAATATTCAAACCTCATACTTATGTCAAACCAAACTCCGCCTTCACATCAATGTATTTTACCCAATACTCCATTAAGCACAATTACATCAAGAGTCACCACTTATTAAGGAATATTTTTTTCCCACACCAATATAACAATTTTTCTTTTTTTTCTTAATTCAAGTGACTCTTACTTTTTTAAAACAGTGCACATTTCTCCTTATTTCATTAGTTCCACTCAAAAGCCAAACCAACCACCCCACACTTTAACTTTTACATAGTTTATAACAATTCAAGTGGTCATGAGAGGTTAAAAGGTTCAAATAGATAGTTAATTCAAACAAATGGGTAAGGCTTGTAATGTGGTTGCCAAAGAAACATGATTACAGACTCAAAGGGGTTAACTGCGATACATAACAATTAGGCGGGTACAATATACATATCTGGTTCAACAAAGAAACGCCTATATCACTTCCAAGACTTAATAAAACTACTATTTCACTTTGCAAACACACGGGGCAAGTTCTAGTCATCAAATGCAATGCACAGAATAACACATAAACCTCACACACACATGGCACTTAACTCACTCAGGATTGGATTCATCAAGACACTCTAGTCAAAGCAGTTAAGAAAATTTAAAATCATACAATTTAAGGAACTTATACAAGAGTCAAAAATTGAGCCTAAGTGTCACAACCAAAGTACTCATTATTTTCAAGGCATAACAAAGTCAAGAGATATTGCTTCAATTCAAAACACAACACAATGGCTCCTATTCCAAAAAAAAAAAACTAACTACACCTGGTTCAAACAAAACCCTTGGAAAAGAACCGCCGCACAAAGAAAAATCAATGTGGAATTGCTACAGTACCTAACAAAAGAAAATCTTTTTGTTTTTTTTCTTTAGACTTAAATCCCTCAAGAAAATTGTATAATTCCATCATCGAGAAAAGTCTAATTTTTTCTATTTTTATATATAAAAAAAATAATTCCATTAAACTAACACAACTAAAATAGCATAGAAAGTCACCAGACAATCTCCTCACCCCACACTTAAAATTGTGCATTGTCCCCAATGCACAGTCATACATACAAAAGGGTAAAAGAAACTCCATGATAGGTCAAATGCCGAAGCACTAGCATCTCATGGGGTACTCAGACTTCTCCCAAGCCTGGTCTTTCGTGCGGGTACCTCACACTTAGTTCCAACCATCTGGTTTGCTGTTGCATCCTTCTAATGGCTTTGCGTTCCATGCTCCTAAAAAATAAAAAATTTGACACTACAAAAATAATACAATTAAAAAAAAAAGACAAAAAACAAGAAAATAATATAAAATAAATAAAGCAGTAAAGTTGGGTTGCCTCCCAACAAGCATTTGATTTAACGTCACGGCACGACGTGAATCACTTTTTTTGCCTCCACCTTGAACTTATGAATTGAGCCCCCAATTTGTCTTCAAGTTTTCGGTTATGCTCCAAGGGTGTTGAACAAATCTAATTGGTCCAAGAAACCATTGTACTATTTTTCACTTCTTGACTTTTGGATGAGGTATGTAGTCATGTCTTTCTGGCAAGAAAAATTCTAGGATGTAGGCACCTTGTTCTTCATTCGTTGACTCCTCAATCGGCTCGAATGACTCTATTTCTATATCATCATCCAAGCCCAATGTGGAAATATATTTGGAGCGAGGACCAATGCGCTCAAATACATGAACTTCAGGACTTTCAACAACCTCAACATCAATGATACTAGAGTCAACAAAATTTATATACTCAAAGTCATTGGCTGACTCTAGTCTCACTTCTTCAACATCGACATCTTCAAATTGTAGTTGGCTAGGTTGTTGATGTTCTACTCTGACCTCTTCAATTAACACCTCAAATTCACGCTCTTCTTGGCTACTATCCCCAATATTGGCTTGTTGAGCATTAACAACTAAAACCACTTGACTCAATTGAGCCTCCAACTTGCGAATAGTTGCCTCTTGCCTTTCTATCTGCAATTATTTCTCATTAATTTGTTCCAGAAGGCACTTTAACATATCCTCGATCTTTTTCAGGTCATCATCCCTGGGTTCTTTGTTCCTATTAACTTCACAATAAAAAGAAGAACCATCAAAGTAAGGGGTTGGGGGAAGATAAGAAATATACGCACAACCATGAAAGTTACCATCTTGACCACCACACATATCACACACATTCCATACATAAGATTGAGTTGGTGCACATAACTGACTCTCGAGAATATTTTGATACTTTTGCCCTGGGTGGTTTCCTCCACAATATGCATAACGAGGTTCAAAAGTAGAATTACCAACATCCAATTTCAAATTAACAAATAAAACTAAAATAAACAATAAAATCAAATACTGAAAAAAAAATTCAAACTTGAAACCTAGAAATATGTACACCTACAGCTACACCATTAGTTCCCCGACAACGGCGTCAAAATTTGATTATGCCCAGCTATGCCTTATAAAAAGGACTAAGCAGTCGTTGCAAATATAATCCGGTTTACAAGTCCGGAGTCGAATCCCACAAAGAACTAAGGTTTCGCTATAATTGTTCAATATTGCTAAGAAACACAAGTCTAAAAATTTCCTAATTATAGAGATTATAATATTTATTTCTAGCTAATTAAGTAACAACTATTATAAAGCAATAAAATTATCAACTAACAAGGATGAAATTTCAGATAAAACTAAGGAGGTCTAGAGTTATGATTTCCCCTATTGATGGACTCCCTTCCTGCTATGCTTCATATAAATTTGCCTAATCTTCTCTATCGACCATGAGCACTCTTACTACTATAAACTCTCCCGAGTAATTAAAACAATTTACTAGACATACTCTCCCGAGTTACGCTAGCTGGCTTTAATTACAGCTCACTTAGATCTCACCTAAGGTTTCGTTACCCCTAATCCCACCTTTAAACCCTTGGTTATTGATTCCTCACATTCGTCGGGAGTGATGTTGTTCAACAACTACCTAAATATGCACTCTCTCCCGAGTAATACATACTAAATAAGCACATCTAATTGAGGATTCTTTCAATTAACTACAACAAGAACGTAGTTGAACAAATAGAGATTAAACTTTGGCAAATCTATATTAACATAGCAAGAATTTCATCCTTCAATAAGTTCCATCAAAACCATAGATAACAACTTAGCTATTCATAATAGTATGTAAGAATATAATACTACAAGTCATAACCAACAATGAAAAGTAGGAAGAGGAAGAAAAAACTCGTAGAAGAATTCCCCGCCTTGCTCCTATTGTGTCTCTGCCTCCTTAGGTCGAATCTGTGTCAAAAGTATGTCCAACCTCTTCAAAATACCGTTTTCCATGTATATATACCAAGTAGGGTCGGGACCAAATAATTATACCTTCCCCAATGTGGAAAAGGACACTTTTTTCCGGGTAGGACGTGCGCGGGCGCGCTCCAACCACGCTGAGACCGCGCACATCGACAAGTATTCTGTCCTATTTGTGCGGTTAGTGCGCGCGCACTTTTCACCCATTTCGGTTTGGTATTTTGACAAACATAAAACATAAAAGTTGTAACCCTTTGAGTTATATTTCAAAGAATATATTCTATAACCCAAATGAAGTTCATAAAAAAGAGTTATGTCTATTTTACTAGACAGTGCGCAATATGCCTACTCGAGTCTTCGTTTGTTCTTAACTATCAAATTTGACCCCTGAACACGATCCCGACTTAATTTCTTGAGATTTTAATCAGAATTCAAAGCTCCAAATCACTTGAATTAATTTCATAACATTTATATCGCTTGAAATCACTCCTATAAGGCATAAAATACACAGGCAGTGCAAAATACTAGCGATTAAAGCTCAAACTCAATTAAAGTGCAGTAAATTAGAGTGTAATAAGAGACTAAAATATGCAATTATAGCCTATCATCAACACCCCACGCTTAAACCATTGCTCATCCTCGAGTAATCGATTTATACTTTATATTGACACGACCTTTTTTTAAACAATTCTCCTAACTGATCACACCAAGAATATTTAAAATAGACTAAGCACAAAAGCGTAACATCTTCACCTCAAGATTTGACTCACAAGTACCACGTATTATTCACAACTCACCCACTTACTCTAACATAGAGGTCACTGACATTACCTTTTCTTCATGAATCAAGTGCCCTCACACAACAAAAGAGAGTAGTTCCACACAATAGAATTTAAGAACACTTATGAACTCAAGATAGAAATAATTCACTCACTCTCAGAGATAACATTCATATGCCACAAAACATGCACCATAGGCTTGTCCATAGTGTACTACTCTACGAATCGAGCTTATTCAGTCTAGGATCAAGTAGGACATTATTTGGTTGTAATGTAGGATGCGGGACGGGTAGGATACATTTAGATATAAGAGTGACTACACATCCCTAAGCACTTTAATACATATACTTTAACATTCAAACCCCATATTTATGTCAAACCAAACTCCGCCTTCACATCAATGTATTTTACCCCATACTTCATTAAGCATAATTACATCAAGAGTCACCACTTATCAAGGAATATTTTTTCCCCACACCAATATAACTGTTTTTCCTTTTTTTTTAATTCAAGTGACTCTTACTTTTTCAAAACAGTGCACCTTTCTCCTTATTTCATTAGTTCAACTCAAAAGCCAAACCAACAACCCCGCACTTTAACCTTTTACACAGTTCATAACAATTCAAGTTTTCATGAGAGGTTAAAAGGTTCAAATAAATAGTTAATTCAAACAAATGGGTAAGGCTTGTAATGTGGTTTCCAAAGAAACATGATTACATGCTCAAAGGGGTTAACTACGATACATAACAGTTAGGCGGGTTCAATATACATATCTGGCTTAACAAAGAAACGCCTATATCACTTCCAAGACTGAATAAAACTACTATTTCACTTTGCAAACACACGGGGCAAGTTCTAGTCATCAAATGCAATGCACAGAATAACACACAAACCTCACACACACATGGCACTTAACTCACTCAGGATTGGATTCATCAAGACACTCTAGTCAAAGCAGTTAAGAAACTTTAAAATCATACAATTTAAGGAACTTAGACAAGAGTCAAAAACTGAGCCTAAGTGTCACAACCAAAGTATTCACTATTCTCAAGGCATAACAAATTCAAGAAATATTGCTTCAATTCAAAACACAATACAATGGCTCCTATTCCTAAAAAAAAAACTAACTACACCCGGTTCAAACAAAACCCTTGGAAAAGAACCGGGGCACAAAGAAAAACCACGGGGGAATTGCTACACTACCTAACAAAAGAATATCTTTTTATTTTTTTCTTTAGACTTTAATCCCTCAAGAAAATTGTATAATAGATCCATCGTCGGGAAAAGTCTAATTTTTTCTATTTTTTGTAAAAAAAATAAATTATTCCATTAAACTAACACAACCAAAATAGCATAGAAAGTCACCCAGACAATTTCCTCACCCCACACTTAAAATTGTGCATTGTCCCCAATGCACAGTCATACATACAAAAGGGTAAAAGAAACTCCCTGATAGGTCAAAGAACGAAGCACTAGCATTTCATGGGTTACTCAGACTTCTCTCAGGCCTGGTCCTTCATGCGGGTACCTCACATTTAGTTCCAACCATCTGGTTTGTTGTTGCATCCTTCCAATGGCTTTGCGTTCCATGCTCCTAAAAAATAAAAAAATTGACACTACAAAAATAATACAATTTAAAAAAAGAAAAAAAAACAAGAAAATAAAATAAAGCAATAAAGTTGGGTTGCCTCCCAACAAGCACTTGATTAAACGTCGCGGCACGGCGTGAATCACTTTTTTGGCCTCCACCTTGAACTTATGAATTGAGCCCCCAATTTGGCTTCAAGTTTTCGGTTATGCTCCAAGGGTGGTGGAACAAATCTAATTAGCCCAAGCAACCATTGTACTATTTTACACTTCTTGGCTTTTAGATGAGGTATGTAGCCATGTCTTTCTGGCCAGAAAAATTCTAGGATGTAGGCACCTTGTTCTTCATTCCTTGACTCCTAAATAAGCTCGGATGACTCTATTTCCATATCATCATCCAAGCCCAATGTGGAAAAATATTTGGAGTGAGGACCAATGCGCTCAAACACATGAACTTCGGGACTTTCAACATCCTCAACATCAATGATACTAGATGTATTCGTAAAAAGGAGTTTCACACGTAAGCCAGCTTTTGACAACTCAGCCAGCCACCTGGACACAGGAAAATACGACAGCTGGATGTGATTCTTTGAAGAGGTTCGTAACAAAGAGGCACGATTCAATAAACCCTCAAGCTTATCAGCCACGGGAAACTCAACCTGATCAAAATAGGGAAGAGGCACAGTCAGAATGAATCTAGACAAAGCTATGATCAGATTCAAAGACCCACAATTGATTACTAGAACGTTATGTAATCGTACCCCAATTACCGTTATCCTTTGTAAGGCCTAATTAATGTGATAATTAATCATTAATGAGCAACCATAGCAAGAGTCGTATGTTATAGGAATCTCCTATATAAGGGAGGGGAATATAGCTTGTAAAGGTATCTGATTCTCGAATATAACTGACTTCGCTTTTCTATATTTTTGCAATATTGTCTGTTATTCATTTTTCTCCATTTGTTTGATTATCAGTAACCCGTATTCATCTTAAAAATAAGCTTTAGTCAAAGGGTCTAATTCTTTGGTTAAACAAATTGGTTCCGTTGCAGGGAATCTGATAATCTTTGTTTGACCAAAGAAT
>ML395827.1:0-20629 GCA_005239525.1 Nicotiana knightiana | reverse complement strand
GTATATCTAATAACTCAGAATTACAAAATTTACTGCTAACCATGCAGAAACAGATGAAGGAGCAGAACGATCGCATCGAACAAATTCCTGGAGTACCACCTATCATCAAAGGCATTGATGTTAATAGATATTCTCAACAACCTTGGAAGCCAAGTGCGGCACCCTTGCCTATACCCAAGAAGTTTAAAATGCCTGACGTTCTCAAATATGATGGAACAACTGACCCACGTGACCATGTGACTGCTTTCACTATAGGGGTAAAAGGCAACGACTTAACAAAACAGAGATTGAATCAGTCCTTGTCAAAAAATTTGGGGAAACACTTACCAAAGGGGCCCTAACCTGGTATTTTCTTCTTCCTAAAAATTCTATTGACTCTTTCGCTGAGCTTGCAGATTCATTTATAAAAGCACACTCTTGTGCACAAGAAGTTGAGAAGAGAATGGAAGACATATTCAAAATAAAACAAGGAGACACGGAACTACTCCGTGAGTTTGTAGACAGGTTTCAACGAGAAAGAATGCAGTTACCCAGGGTGCCTGATAATTGGGCAGCCATGGCATTTGCAAGCAACCTAAACGATAAAAGCTCAGAAGCCACGAGACGACTTAAGGAAAGTCTAAGAGAATTCCCCGCTACAACATGGAACGATGTATATAATAGGTACAGTACTAAACTCAGAATAAAAGAAGATATCATTGCTCGTTCGAGAGATAAAGATCAGTCCAAATCCAGACGTCCTAAATCAGATAGAAGATCAGGTAAAAACAGGTACGATCCTTACTTAGGACCCTCGGGACGCGATATTTGCCCCAGGTTCGAAAACACTAGGTCGAACTATAGACCACAATGAAGAGACATAGTCTCATCCTCGTCTAGATCTAGAAAAGATCGAGATGAACGACCTAGAGGTAGTACTCAAATTGGGGATCATACCTTTAATGTAAGTACTATTGAACTTGTCTCAATATTGAGGAACATGGGAGACAAGGTTAAGTGGCCCAAAGAGATGCGGACAAATCCAAGTAGAAGGAACCCAGATCACTGGTGTGATTCCACAACGATCATCGGCACAAAACTGCGGATTGCAGATTTTTACAAGGTGAAGTAGAAAATTTATTGAAATAGGGCTATTTAACAGAATTTTTTAGTGATAAAGGTAAACAGGCATATATGAGGAACAGGCAGGAGCCCCCAAAGCCTCTTTCTCCAAAATGAACCGTCAACGTGATACATGGAGGTGAAGAAGTAAACGGAGTGATCTGCAAAACAACCACAAAGTTCACAATTACACATGAAAAACGGGCTCGTGAAAATATGGAAGAAGACAATATAACCTTCGATGATGCAGGCGGATTAATGCTTCCGCACAATGATGCTCTGGTAATATCTTTACTTATTCATGACACTAGCGTAAAAAAGGTATTAATTGATCCAGGTAGTTCAATCAATATCATTTTGCTAAGAGTCGTGGAAGAAATGCTACTGGGAATTAGGTAATCCCAAAGGCACGAGCCATATCAGGGTTTGATAACTCTACGGTTATAACAAAAGGAGAAATTGAGCTTAGCACTTATACTGAGGGGGTGATCAAAAGTACCAGATTCTAAGTCATCGACACTGACATGGCTTATAACGTGATCGTGGGAAGGATATGGATCCACGACATGAAAGCAATACCCTCCACGTTGTATCAGGTAATTAAATTCCCCTCTGAATGGGGGATTCAACAAATCAAAGGCGATCAGCAAACCGCAAGAAATATAAACTCTATGGTACACTACAACAAGAAAATAGAGGTGGAAGAATTACGAGATAAGGGAATCTCCCAAGCAGGTAACGCCACCCAAACAGGCATGGAAGAAATTACTACCCAAATAGGTACGGAAGGTATTATTGCTGAAACAGGAAGGAAAGAAAATACTTATGAGAAGGAGAATCAAGTTACCACGGAAGGTGTACTATACCAGACAGATGCAGATTCCAGACCGGACGTCATTCATGAACCGGAGGAAGATGAGTATATCAAAACAACTATGCAGGAGCTCGAAGCTGTTCCATTATCTGAACAAAAGCCTGAGCAAAAAGTGTATATAGGCACGAGGCTAGGCCCCTGTCACGACCCCAAATCATAAGCCAGCCGTGATGGCGCCTATCGTGGAACTAGGCTAGCCAATATATCACATGTTCACAATTCCCTTTAAAATCCCGTTTCCAAAATCTAAGCATTTCATAAATATACAGAAACTACTGAATAAAGTAGGTCATCATAATACAATACTGCCAACCCCAAAACCCCGAGCCAACGTGTCATGAGCATCTAGTAGAAAAAAAAAGTCATAATGTACTGTCATAATACAAAACCTCCGAATGAAATGAAGATACAACAGGGAGGGAGAAACAGAGATACTGCAGACGCTGGACAACTACCTATATATCGAGCAAATCTGGCTCCGCTGCGGAATAAAGGCTAATGCTCGATGTCTGCTCCTGAATCTGCACACAGAGGTGCAGGGAGTAATGTGAGTACACCAACTTAGTAGTAATGAAAATAAATCAGGTCTGAGCAGCAAGAACATATAAAATCAATGTCATCAAATCACATGAGGCACAACCTTACTTTGAAATAGTATAAATAGATATATGAAATCGCCATGCCTTAAAATCAACTTCCGAAAAACCCTTTTTAAAAAATATATTTTTCAACAACTTCAACCTAAAAGTGAATGAATCATATAGAGGCCCCTCAGGAAAAACATGTATCATTATCAGCCCCTCGGGCATGCCTCACAGTCACTCATAATTAGTCACTCAGCACCTCACGGTCACTCATACCTCCTAATATCTCGTCACTCGGCACTCGGCACTCGGAACTCGGCACTCGACACTCGGCACTCAGTAGGTATCCGCGCTCACTGGGGGTGTGTACATACTCCGACTTCGGAGGGGCTCCTTCAGCCCAAGCGCTAAATAAACAACCAAATAATGGCATCAATCACTCTCATGCTCTCGGCCTGTCTCATATCATAAATATTCTCACAACATTAGCCCTCGACCGCACTTAGTCAGACACTCTCAACATGCCACTCGGTCCATAAATAAAACGGGGTTCTCGACCCAATTAGTATTCCATTTCAAGAAATTGTAATATCATCAAATAGGAGTGTCAACAATTTTACAAGAAAGACTGAGTGAAAAATCATAGTTTCAAATAGTGAGAATATCAGTAGAATAGCCCCCAAGGGGTTAAAACAGATCGGCACTAGGCCCCAAACATGGCTCACAGCCCGAATATTACACAATTCTTTAGAACATAATTAACATAAGGTTTTGAGTAAATATGCAACTCATTAGTCGCCGCGGAGAGGACCTAGTCCAATCCAAAAGTCAATACGCGCCACATACTCGTCATCCGACATGTGCGCCATTCTAGAAACAGTAAGAAATACGCAGTCCGAGGTTTCATACCTTCAGGACAAGATTTATAGCCATTACTTACCTCTACCGGGCCACAACACTAGTCCGCTATGCTTTTGCCGCTCAAATTGGCTCCCGATTGCTCCAAATCTAGCCAAACCCAGTTAACATTATCAATATATACCACAGGAACTCAACCCAATTGAAATTTATCAAATTATACAAGAATCTCGAAATTCGGCCAAACCCGAGCCCCAGGCCCACGTTTCGGAATTCGATAATTTTCATATCATTAGAAACTTCGTCCTCCCACGATTCTATACATACCAAGAACACTAAAATCGGACCATAATTGCCCACTCAAATCCTCAAAAGAAACATAAATTTCCATGCACCCTTCTTCCCCAATTTGATTTCCAGAATTTTTGTTGTTTAATCACTTAGGAATTGACATAAAAACGAGTTATGAAGTTGAAAATCTTACCTCCAAATGATTTCTCTTGATTTCCCTTCGAATTCCTCTCAAATAGCTCTCAACTCGCGTGCAACAATGGGGGAAATATAAGCCAAATTCGCACCTCAAGACTTTTTAAACATTCTGCCCAGCAATAATATTCCTTCTTCGCGAACGCGTCACTAGGACCGCGTTCGCATAGAACAATCCAACAGCCCCCTAATTTAACCCTACGCGAACGTGGCGTCAAGCCCGCGAACGCGAAGCACTGCCACCCCAGGCCTTCGCGAATGCGTCCCCTGATACGCGAACACATAGGCCAAAACCCCTGGGGTCCTCAAAAGGCCCACAACCCTACGCGAACCCACACCCCCCCATGCGTTCGCGATGAACACCCAACTTAACCCTCCGCGTTCGCATTTCGCCAACTACGCCGAAACCAACCAAAACATCTCTGATTGACCTGATATTTTCCAGACATAACCAAAATCACATTACGAACTTGCTCCAACCCCGATAGCCTATTTTCCACTGCAGACCGGTAATCGCCAAAAACTAACTTTCGCCAATTCAAGCCTAATTCTACACCGGACATCACCAAAATTTTTTGAACACACTCCTAAGTCCCAAATCACCTAACGAAGCTGTTCGAGCCATAAAATACGCATTCCGAGGTCATTTACCAATAAGTCAACTTTCAGTTGGCTTTCTCAACTATTAGGTTACTTTAAAAGGCTAAATGACTAAATTCTCACCATAACCACTCCGGACCCAAACCAACTGATCCAACACATCAAAAACAGGATAGCGATATATAACAAATGCAGAAATAGGGGAAACAGGGTAAATCTTACGGAACGACCGGCCGGATCGTTACATTCTCCCCCTCTTAAACAAACGTTCATCCTCGAACGGGTCTAGAAACATACCTGGAGTTTCAAATAAGTGAGGATATCTGTCCCGCGTCTCCCGCTCGGTCTCCCAGGTGGCATCCTCCACCGTCTTCCCTCTCCACTGAACCTTCACTGAAACTATATCCTTAGATCTCAGCTTCCTAACCTGTCGACCCAAAATAGACATTGGCTCTACCTTATATGACATATCACCCTCGAGTTGAACCGTGATGAAGTCCAAAACATGAGAAGGGTCACCAACATACTTCCGAAGCATCAAAACATGGAATACTGGATGAATACTCGATAAACTGGGAGGCATACCAAGCCTATAAGCCACCTCCCCAGCCCTCTGAAGTACCTCAAATGGTCCAATGAACCTGGGACTCAACTTCCCTCTCTTCCCGAATCTCATAACACCCTTCATGGGTGACACCTTCAGCAACACCTTATCCCCAACCATGAAGGACACATCTCGGACCTTCCGGTCCGCATAACTCTTCTGCCTAGACTGCGCCATGCGAAGCCGCTCCTGAATCAATTTTGCCTTAATCAAAGCATCCTTAACCAAGTCGGTGCCCAATAGCCTGGCCTCGACCGACCCAAACTAACCAACCAAAGACCTACACCTCCTACCATACAAAGCCTCATACGGAGCCATCTGGATACTCGACCGATAGCTGTTATTATATGCAAACTCCGCTAGTGGCAGAAACTGATCCCATGAACCACCAAAGTCAATCACATAAGCACGCAACATATCCTCCAAAATCTGAATGGTACGCTCCGACTGCCCGTCGGTCTGAGGATGAAACGTTGTGCTCAACTCAACCTGAGTAACCAAACCCCTCTGCACGGCTCTCCAAAATTGAAATGTGAACTGAGTGCCTCTATCGAAAATGATAGAAACTGGAACCCCATGCAATAGGACAATCTCCCTGATATAAATCTCAGCTAACCTCTCCGATGAATACATAGTACCAATAGGAATGAAGTGCGCAGACTTGATCAGCCGATCCATAATAACCTATATAGCATCAAACCTCCTCAAAGTCCATGGGAGTCCAACTAAGAAGTCCATGGTGATCCGCTCCCACTTCCACTTCGAAATATCAAACCTCTGAAGCAATCCACCAGGTCTCTGGTGCTTATACTTGACCTGCTGACAGTTGAGACACCGAGCCACAAACTCCACAACATCCTTCTTCATTCTCCTCCACCAATAATGCTGCCTCAAATCCTAATACATCTTCGCGACACCCGGATGGATGGAATACCGCGAACTATGAGCCTCTGCTAGAATCAAATCTCGAAGCCCATCTACGTTGGGCACGCAAATCTGGCCCTGCATCCTCATGACTCCATCATCACCAATAACCACATCCCTGGCATCACCGCGACTGACCCGGTCCTGAAGAACAAGCAAATGTGGATCATTATACTGGCGTGCTCTAATCTGATCATAAAGAGAAGACCTAGAGGTACTATGTATTCCGTTTAAACTCAACCGAACCCAGCCAAAACTCACACTTAGAGAATTTTGCATAAAGTTTCTCCTCCCTCACACTCTGCAACACAACTCTCAAATGCCGAGCATGCTCTTCCTGTNTACCCAGATCTCAAATCAATCTTGGAAAACACTCTGGCTCCCTGAAGCTGGTCAAACAAATCATCAATACGGGGCAAGGGATACCGGTTCTTCACCGTAACCCTGTTCAACTACCGATAGGCAATACACATACGCATGGACCCATCCTTCTTCTTCACGAACAACACCGGTGCACCCCAAGGTGACACACTAGGCCGAATGAACCCGTTATCCAGGAGCTCCTGAAGCTGCTCCTTCAATTCCTTTAGCTCCGCTGGTGCCATACGATATGGTGGGATAGAAATAGGTTGAGTGCCTGGCACCGGGTCAATACCAAAATCAATATCCCTATCAGGTGGCATCCCTGGCAGCTCTGCAGGAAAAACATCCGGAAAATCACGGACCACAGGAACTGAATCAATAGCGGGAGTCTCACCACTGACATCCCTCACAAAGGCCAAATAAGATAAACACCCTTTCTCAACCATGCGTTGAGCCTTCAGGTAAGAAATCACCCTACTAGGCATATACTCGAAAGAACCTCTCCACTCAACCCTCGGATACCCCGGCATAGCTAAGGTCACAGTCTTAGCGTGAAAATCAAGAACAGTATGGCATGGAGATAACCAATACATGCCCAATATCACGTCAAAATCGACCATGCTGAGTAACAGTAGGTCCACTCGGGTCTCCAGACCCCAATAGATATAATGCACGACCGATACACATGGTCCACAATAACAGTATCGCCCACCGGAGTCGACACATGAATAGAGGTGACTAGAGACTCACGGGGCATATCTAGAAAATTGGCAAAATACGAAGAAACATAGGAATATGTGGAACGAGAGTCAAATAAACCCAAGGCATCACGACAACAAACTGAAACAATACCTTCGATCACGCATCTGAGGCCATAGAATCCGGCCTGGCTGGAAATGCATATATGCGAGCCTGACCTCCCCCTGCTCGACCTCCCCCTCTAGGGCGGCCTCTGGCTGACTGACCATCACCCCTGGCTGCCTGGGCGGGTGGTGAAGTGACTAGAGCTGAAGTTGAGGGCTAGCCCCTCTGCTGAGAAGATCCACCGGAACGGCGGGGACACTACCTCCACACGTGCCTAAGCTCTCCACACTCAAAGCAACTCCCCGGAGCTGGAGGCGGGGACTGATAGAAACCCCTAGCAACTGAACGACCACTAGAAGACTTATGCATAGAAGAACCTTGAACTGGGGGTGCTCGAGCTGCACTCTGAGCTGGGAAGGCACCAAAGGAAGGACGGCCTGACTGAGAACCACGGGGACCCTGCCCCGAGGAGGCACCACTATATGTTGGATGGCCTGACCGAGGAGGCCTGAATGAACGGCCCCTACCCTGCTGAAACTGTCCCCTGAAGGGAGCACCACTGGAACTTCCCGAACCACGAGGCCTCTTGGCCTCCCTCTCATCCCGCTCCTGGCGGCGAACAAACTCAATATCTCGAGCTATGTCAATAACCTGCTCGAATGAAGCACCCGATACTCTCTCCCGAGTCATAAGCAACCGAAGCTGATACGAAAGACCATCCACAAACTTCCTCACCCTCTCCCTATCAGTAGGGACAATCTCAGAAGCATACCTAGCTGACTCGGATAACCTCATCTCATACTGAGTAACTGATAAATCTCCCTGGCACAGCTGTTCAAACTGCCTGCGCTGCTCCTCTCTGTGGGACTGAGGAACATACTTCTCCAAAAAGATCCTGGAGAACTTCCACCAGGTAAGAGGTGCTGAGCCAAATAGTCTACGCCTCTCGAGCGACTCCACCATGTAAAGGCAGCACCCGCAAACTGAAATGTAGCAAATAAGACCCCACTGGTCTCCAAAATATCCCCGGTACGCAGTATCCTCTGGCACCTATCTAGAAATCCCTGGGCATCCTCGCCCTCTGTACCACTGAAAGTCGGAGGCTGAAGTCTGCTGAATCTGTCCAACCTGTACTGTTCATCCTCACGCATAGCAGGGACCACATAATCCTGAACCGGAGCAACTAGCAGAGCTGGGGCTGCTCCCGGTGCCTGAATACCCTGTGCAGCCTACTCAGGTGCCCGGGCAGCTGGAGTCTGATTGCCTCCCTCGGCCTGAGCTGTAGTGGCAGAAGAAGACATGACGACTGCCTGAGCCAGACTGGTGCATACTGTCAATATCTGGGATAGGGCCTCCTGAAGACCCGGAATAACCATAGGCACTGCTGGTGTCTGAGCCTGTCCCGCTGGGACACCATTGGCGGGAACCTGATCATGATCGATAGGGGAATCTTGAGGTACTGCCCCGGCTGCTGTGTGGGCTAGACTCTACCTCTACCACGGCCTCGACCTCTTGCTGGTCTACCTGGTGACTGGTCACTCTGATCGATGCGGCGTGTCATCACCATCTGTGAGAGAATGAAACAACGTAAGTTCAGATTTCAAGAATCAATAGATCAACATGAAAGAGTTTAAGAAAGATAGAAATGCTTCCTAAAAGTTCGGCAGCCTCTCGAAGATAAGTACAGGCGTCTCTGTACCGATCCGCAAGACTCTACTAAACCTGCTCACGACCGTTGAGTCTTAAGCCGGCCGTGATGGAGCCGTTATGGCGCCTATCGTGGAAATAGGCTAGCCAATATATCACATGTTCACAATTCCGTTTAAAATCCCGTTTCCAAAATCTGAGCATTTCATAAATATACAGAAACTAATGAATAAAGTTGGTCATCATAATACAATACTGCCAACCCCAAAACGCGGAGCCAACGTGTCATGAGCATTTAGAAGAAAAAAAAGTCATAATATAGTGTCATAATACAAAACCTCCGAATGAAATGAAGATACAACATGGAGGGAGAAACAGAGATGCTGCAGACGCTAGACAACTACCTCTATATCCCGCATATCTGGCTCCGCTACGGAATAAAGGCTAATGCTCGATGTCTGCTCCTGAATCTTCACACAGAGGTGCAGGGAGTAATGTGAGTACACCAACTTAGTAGTAATGAAAATAAATTAGGTCTGAGCAGCAAGAACATATAAATTCAATGTCATCAAATAACAAGAGGCACAATCTTACTTTCAAATAGTATAACATAGATGTATGAAATCGTCATGCCTTAAAATTAACTTCCAAAAGCCCCTTTTTAAAATATATATTTTTCAACAACTTCAACCGAAAGGTCTAGTATAAAAATGAAATGAATCATATAGAGACCCCTCGGGCAAAACATGTATCATAATCAGCCCCTCGGGCATGCCTCACAGTCACTCATAATCAGTCACTCAGAACCTCACAGTGACTCATACCTCCCAATATCTCGGCACTCGACACTCAGTAGGTACCTGCGCTCACTTGGGGTGTGTACAGACTCCGACTTCGGAGGGGCTCCGTCAGCCCAAACACTAAATAAACAGCCAAATAATGGCATCAACCACTCTCAGGCTCTCGGCCTGTCTCATATCATAAATATCCTCACAACATTGGCCCTCGGCCGCACTTAGTCAGACACTCTCAACATGCCACTCGGGCCACAAATAAAATGGGGTTCTCGACCCAATTAGTATTCCATTTCGAGAAATCGTAATATCATCAAATAGGAGTGTCAACAATTTTACAAGAAAGACTGAGTGAAAAATCATAGTTTCAAGTAGTGAGAATATCAGTAGAATAGCCCCCAAGAGGTTAAAACAGATCGGCACTAGGCCCCAAACATGGCTCACAGCCCGAATATTACACAATTCTTTAGAACATAATTAACATAAGGTTTTGAGTAAATATGAAACTCATTAGTCGCCGCGGAGAGGACCTAGTCCAATCCAAAAGTCAGTACGCGCCACATACTCGTCATCCGACATGTGCGCCATTCTAGAAACAGTAAGAAATACGCAGTCCGGGGTTTAATACCCTCAGGACAAGATTTATAGCCATTACTTACCTCTACCGGGCCACAACACTAGTCCACTATTCTTTTGCCCCTCAAATTGGCTCCTCGTTGCTCCTAATATAGCCAAAACCAGTTAACATTATCAATATATACCAAAGGAACTCAACCCAATCGAAATTTATCAAATTATACAAGAATCTCGAAATTCGGCCAAACCCGAGCCCCGAGCCCATGTCTCGAAATTCGATAATTTTTACATCATTAGAAACCTCGTCCTCCCACGATTCTATACATACCAAGAACACTAAAGTCGGACCATATTTGCCCACTCAAATCCTCAAAAGAAAAATAAATTTCCATGCACCCTTCTTCCCCAATTTGATTTCCAGAATTTTTATGGTTTAATCACTTAGGAATTGACATAAAAACGAGTTATGAAGTTGAAAATCTTACCTCCAAATGATTTCTCTTGATTTCCCTTCGAATTCCTCTGAAATAACTCTCAACTCGCATGCAACAATGGGGGATATATAAGCCAAATTCGCACCTCAGGCCTTTTTAAATATTCTGCCCAGCAATAATATTGCTTCTTCGCGAACGCGTCACTAGGACCGCGTTCGCATAGAACAATCCAACATGCCCCCTAATTTAACCCTACACGAACGCGGCGTCAAGCCCGCAAACGCGAAGCACTGCCACCCCAGGCCTTCGCGAACGCGTCCCCTGGCGCGCGAACGCATAGGCCAAAACCCCTGGGGTCCTCAAAAGGCCCACAACCCTAGAGTAAAACTCTACTGCAGAAACACCAGCAAACCAGCAAAAATCCAAAACTCAAAATCGACCCGTTAACCATCCGAAACACACCCGAGGCCCTCGGGACCTCAATCAAACATACCAACATATCCCATAACATCATTCAAACTTAGTTGAGCCTTCGAAACACCAAAAACAATACGAAAACACCAAATTTACATCAAATTCAAGCCTAAGAACTTTGAAACTTCTAAATTTTGCCAACTACGCCGAAAGAAACCAAAACACCTCCGATTGACCTGAAATTTTGCAGACATAACTAAAATGACATTACAAACCTGCTCCAACTTCCGGAATTCCATTCCGACCCTGATAGCCTATTTTCTACTGCTGACCGGAAATCGCTAAAAACTAACTTTCGCCAATTCAAGCCTAATTCTACACCAGACATCACAAAATATTCTGAACACACTCCTAAGCCCCAAATCACCTAACGAAGCTATCTGAGCCATAAAATCCGTATTCCGAGGTCGTTTACCAATAAGTCAACTCTCAGTTGACTTTCTCAACTATCAGGCTACTTTAAAAGGCTAAACGCCTAAATTCTCACCATAACCACTCCGGACCCAAACCAACTGATCGAACACATCAAAAATAGGATAGTGATACATAACAAATGCAGAAATAGGGGAAACGGGGTAAATCTCACCGAACGATCGGCCGGGTCGTTACAGCCTCGCTCGAAGAGGTAAGTTAATTGATTATTTAAAGGCTAACACAGACTGCTTTGCGTGGTCCCACTCAGATATGACAGGCATCCCACCAGAATTGATGACTCTTAAACTAAATGAAGATCTATCCTTTGTACCTGTTAAGCAGAAGAAAAGAAAGCAAGGGCCATTCAAGAACCAAGTGATCGACGAAGAGGTACATAAACTCTTGAAGATTGGTTCGATACGAGAGGTAACGTACCCTAACTGGATAGCAAACACTGTGGTAGTACCTAAAAAGAATGGCAAGTGGAGAGTATGCATAGACTATACTGACTTAAATAAAGCATGCCCCAAAGATTCATTCCCATTGCCACATATAGATCAAATGATTGATGCCACAGCAGGTCATGAATTATTGAGCTTCTTAGATGCATATTGTGGTTATAATCATATTAAAACGAATCCCTCAAATGAGGAAAACACTTCCTTCATTACAAACAGAGGGACTTACTGTTATAAAGTTATGCCTTTTGGCTTAAAAAATGCTGGAGCCACCTATCAAAGATTAGTGACTAAAATGTTCCAAGAACATCTTGGAAAGACGATGGAAGTCTATATTGATAATATGTTGGTAAAATCAACATAATCACAAGACCATTTCCAGCATTTATCTACTATTTTTGATACTTTACGCAGGTATAATATGAAGCTAAATCCAGAGAAATGCGCTTTTGGAGTGCAATCACGTAAATTTTTGGGTTTCCTTGTATCAAACAGAGGAATAGAGGTAAATATCGCTCAAATTAAAGCTATAGAGGAAATACCTGATAATTTAACAAATAAAAAGGAAGTTCAAAGACTAATAGGGAGAATAGCCGCTTTGGGCAGTTTTATTTCTAAATCTTACGAAAAAAGTTTTAAATTCTTCTCAGTTCTCAAAAAGCAGAATCAGTTTGAATAGACTGAAGAATGTCAACAAGCCCTCAAGAATCTGAAGATTTATCTATCGAAATCACCACTGGTTTGAAAGCCAAAAGAAGGCGAGAGATTGTACATCTACCCGAATGTCTTAGAAATTGCTGTAAGTGCAGTATTGTTAAGAGAAGAAAAAGGTAAACAATCACCTATCTATTATGTACGTAAAACTTTGCTAGATGCTGAGACTAGATATCCACATCTGGAAAAGTTAGCCTTTGATTTAATAATGGCATCTAGAAAATTACGACCATATTTTAAATGCCACCAAATCGNGAGCATGAAATAATCTATCAGCCTAGGACTGCAATTAAGTCTCAAATACTAGCTGATTTTGTTGCTGACTTTAGTAATAGCATTGTACATGAAGTAGAAAAAGAGTTACAACACTTTAACGGAGCTAATCCAGGCCTATGGACCTTGTTCACCGATGGTTCTTCAAATTTAAAAGGTTCGGCTTAGGCATAGTCTTAATATCACCCATGGTGAAAAGACACGGCAAGCTATCAAGTGTCATCCTATAACTAATAATGAAGCATAGTAAGAAGCTGTTATTGCAGGGCTTGAACTCGCACGGGAGCTCTCAATCGAGCAAATTGTGATCAACAACGACTCCCAACTGGTAGTAAATCAGATACATGGGACTTACATCGCTCGAGAGACTAGAATGCAACAGTATCTTGAAAAAGCACGAGAGCTCGTGAGACAATTCAAAACATGAAAGGTAGTGCAAATACCTAGAGAGGAAAATGCAGAAGCAGATGCATTAGTTAACCTCGCAGCAGTCACGGAAGTAACGAACAAAGAAAATACAATTGTCGTTCAACTATTTCATTCAATAATAGACCAGCACAGGAATAAGGTAACTTTCAACAACTTAACCTGGGACTGGAGAAACGAAATTCTTAATTTTTTGTAGAATGGCACCGTATCTGAAAATAGGAAAGCAGCTCAAGCACTTCGCTGTAAAGATGCACGGTACTGCTTTATTCACAACTCGCTTTATCGCAAGATGTTTGGAGAACCCTTAGCTAAATGCCTCGGACCTAACCAAACGGAATTTGTGATGAAAGAAGTCCTTGAAGGACACTGTAGAAATCACTCAGGGGCGAGATCCTTAATGAAAACACTAATCAGAGCTGGATACTATTGGCCTAAGATGGAAGAAGAAGCCGAGAACTTCGTATCCAAATGTGATAGATGCCAAAGGTTTGCCAATAAAATACATCGACCAGCGGAATTATTGCATCCAATAATATCCCCATGGCCTTTCATGAAATGGGGTATGAACATAGTGGGACCTCTTCCCATAGCTAAAGGACATGTACGGTTTTTACTCGTGCTAACCGACTATTTTACAAAATGGGTAGAGGAAGAAGCTTTCAAAAAAGTGCGAGAAAAGGAAGTTAAAAGCTTCTTATGGCGAAACATAATATGCCACTTTGGAATACCAAAGGAAATCTGTTGTGATAATGGCCCACAATTCATAGGCTCGCAAATCACAGAATTCTTTGAAAGTTGGCAAATCAAGCGGATCACTTCAAAGTCGTACCACCCCGTGGCTAATGGTAAAACTGAATAAACGAATAAGGTCATCATCAACAATCTAAAGAAGCGGCTGGATAAAGCCCAAGGAAACTGGCCTAATGAGTTACCAGCGGTACTATGGGCATACAGAACAACTTCAAAATAGCCACGGGAGAAACTCCATTCGCACTTGTTTATGGCTTATAAGCCTTAATACATGTGGAGATTAGCGAACCAAGCATAAGGTTCTCAAGAGCCATGGAGGGAGAAAACGACGACGAATTGAGAACCAACATGGACCTGCTCGAAACATGGAGAGAAGAAGCATTGGTACAAATGGCAGCTCAAAAACAAATCATAGAGCGTTATTACAACCGTAAAGCTCATCTCAGTTACTTCAAGATTGGGGACTTCGTCCTTAAAAAAGTCTTTGAATCAACGAAAGAATCAGGTGCAGGAAAGCTAAATCCAAACTGGGAAGAACCTTACAACATCCGAGGCATAGCTGGGAAAGGCGCCTATGAGTTGGAAGCTATGGACAATAGAGTTCTACCAACAAGCTAGAAAGCCATCCACCTAAATAAGTATTACTTCTAAAGGAAAAGAATACTCCCCGTCAGGTATAACACGTTCGATTTTATTTTGAACATTTAAAAATTTTACTAACTTTTTTAGATGATAGGCATAAAGCTAACCCATCACCAGATGATGATATTAGACCTGCAAAGACGCGAGGAAATAACACAATTCCCGGTCTAGGGTTACACTTTCTGATGGATGTTTAAAAGGGTTAAGCAGTCATCGTCTAAAAAACTATATACCTTCGAGTCCGGAATGTTTTTCCTTTTTAGGAAAAGGACCACAAGGAAGGAATAATCAAGTGCTCGAGATTTTATTCTTCAAATCTCAAACACTTGGGGGACTATACAGTATGAAAGGCTAAGACGAAGAAAAGAAGACTATCAGAAGGTCAAAAGCTCGAGCCTGAAGACCCATCTACCCAATGAGACAAGTGACACGAGCAGAATCAAAATAAATCAAAAGATCCATCCAAATACAAAGCCTAATCAAAAAGCAAAAACCTTCGAACATGTTCAGGTTGAAAGGAAAAATATTAGTCACGAGAAAGAAATGTACATCTTTATACTTATTCAAAGTTGTTGTAACAAAAACAGTTAGGGGTAAAAGATCATCATCAATGTACTCATTCAAAAAACTGTTCTCAAATAAAACAGTTATGGATGAAAGATCTAAATCCTTGTATTTGTTCAAGAAACTGTTATCAAATAAAAATAATTACGAATAAGAAAACATTTCCCTCGTACTTATTAGAAAACTGTTTCCAAAAACAGTTGCGGGTAAAAAGCCCAATCTTTATAAAAACTGTTACTAGTAAAAAACAGTTGTTTCCTTGTATTAATATTGAAAAACTGTTACGTATGAAAAACAGTTACGAAATACAAGGGTACATCAAATCTGTTAAACAAAAACAGTTGCAAACGTGAGTTTTAGACGATAACCAAACACATGTAAAATGTCATGGAAGTTCAAACAAAAAACTTTCCTTGGAAACATTCTTAAACATGTGTAAAATTCCTATCACTCTATTGCATTATCATGAAGTTGAGACGTCTTCTTCATGTCAATTATAAAGGGCCCTCTTCCATAAACTATGCCTATTACAAAAAGTCACACATTTAATATGACACCGTGCCTATTACAAAAAAGGTACGAGTAGTCTAAAGCATTCCACATGCGAAACTCGAAGGTAAAAATAAAAGGGGGGACTTTAAAGAAANGGGGGGGGGGGGGGGGGGGATGAACCAAATTCTTTTCAAGAGAGGGGTTGACTTCACTGGAAGAAGGAGCAGGAGCAACTAGGGATGAAGAGGCATGAGCGACTGGAATCTCCCCATCAGGTGAAGAGAGGTTATGACCTTGTTGAGCCTTCTCTATGGCTTCCTTAGTTTTAGCTATTTCAGCACTAAGGTCAAAACCCTCTTGACTCATTTCCATCAATGTGTCAAGGCGAGAATTCATGTATGCCCAGCTCACATCGACAACGGCCACCTCTTCTAGATCTTCATAATTGAAGCTCTGCTCTCAATTCGTCCTTCTCCGCTTCCGCAGCTTCATGGGCGGCCCTTAATGGTACTATCGACTCCTCTAAAGTTTGAGCTTTGTCTAAAGCCTTATGAAGGTCTTATTAAGTACGAGTGAGTGATTGCACGAGCTCACCTGAGTATTCCTCCTTCTGCCCCAATAAGTTTTTCAAGTCTCTAATCTCCTCTGAGGCACGAGACAGCTGCTCAGCGAAAGAAGACTCCAGAACACTCTTGTCTTTATCAGCCTGACTGGAAGAAGCCTTCTCTACTGCAAGTTCTGCCGCCATGAGTCTCATCTGCCACTTCAAGGTACTCCTTTCCTCTTTTAAAGCATCCATGTCAATCCTTAGGCTATCATGGTTTAGCCAAATAATTAGACCCTTTGACTAAAGCTTATTTTTAAGATGAATACGGGTTACTGATAATCAAAGAAATGGAGAAAAGTGAATAACAAACAATATTGCAGAAATATAGAAAAGCGAAGTCAGTTATATTCAAGAATCGGATGCCTTTACAAGATGTATTCCCCTCCCTTTTATAGGAGATTCCTATAACGTACGACTCTTGCTATGGTTGCTCATTAATGACTAACTATGACATTAATGAGTTGTTACAAAGGATAACGGTAATTGGGGTACGATTACATAACGTTCTAGTAATCAATTGTGGTCTTTGAATCTGCTCGTATCTTTGTCTAGATTCATTATGACTGTGCCACTTCCCTGTTTTGATCAGGTTGAGTTTCCCATGGCTGATAAGCTCGAGGGTTTACTGAATCGTGCCTCTTTGTTCCGTACCTCTTCAAAGAATCATATCCAGTTGTCACGTTTCCCTGTGTCCATGTGACTGGCGGAGTTATCAAAAGTTGGCTTACGTGTGAAACTCTTATTTACTAATACAGATAGTCCCCCCACTTACCATATATTTAACGATTAATATTTGGTAAGTGGATATTTATTTATGGCGGGAACATTTTACCGCCGCTTTTCCTCGAATCATTGTATCCTTCTCTGCACCATAGGCGTCGTTTGTCACTTCCATTTAATTCTCATACCACGTGTCCTTTTTGGATTGGTTCTGCATTTACTCGACACCTTTAATGCTTTCCGCGGCTGTGCCAGTCCGGAAGTGACATCTTCAATTATGACTTTTCATCATTATTTTTCTTTTTTTTCCATGTTTGACGGTTGTCCTCAAGTATAAATACCTTTCTTCTTTTCTTTGCTTCCACGAAACACTTTTCTAACTTTGTCTTTTGTAAAGAACTTTCTTCTTGCCTTTGTAAACATGTCTTCTTCAATCCAACCTCAAGGAGTAATTGATATTCAAATTTTAACGCCATCTTCTGCTCCAACTAGGAGTCGGAGGGGTGGTAGACTTAGAAGTCTAGGATCCACTCCTTCGAGGGTCTCCTCTTCTTCTCAGATAGTTCCTTCTCCGTCCACTAGATCTCTAGTTTCTCCAAGGTTTAGGGTTTCTCGGTCTTTGTCTAGAGGTAGAGGTGAACGCCTTCGTGAACCTGGAGTCGATGAAATTGTCCCTGCTAAGTTTGTTTTTGCTAGGGATAGTCAAGTTCTTGTAGTCCAATCTTTTTCTCTTGAAGGTGTTGAAGATATTCGACCCTTATAACTAAGGGTCAGATTTCCCTTGTTCGTAGGGAGTGTTTAACCAAAGAATTAGACCCTTTGACTAAATATTATTTTTAATATGAATACGGGTTACTGATAATCAAGATAATGGGAAAAATGAATAATAGACAATATTACAGAAATAAAAGATCGAAGTTGATTGTATTCGAGAATCATATGCCTTTACAAGTTGTCTTCCCCTCGCTTATATAGGAGATTCTTTTAACGTACGACTCCTGCTATGGTTACTCATTAATGACTAATTATGACATTAATGAGGCGTCACAAAGGATAACGGTAATAGGGGTTCAGTTACATAACGCTCGAGTAATCAATTGTGGGTCCTTGATTCTGCCCGTTGCTTTGTCTAGATTCATTTTGACCATGCCTCTCTCCCGTTTTGATCAAGTTGAATTTCCCGTAGCTGATAAGTTCAAGGGTTTACTGAATCGTGCCTCTTTGTACCGTACCTCTTCAAAGAGTTACCTCCAGCTGTCGGGGTTTCCTGTGTCCACGTGACTGGCTGAGTTGTCAAAAAGCTGGCTTACGTGTGAAACTCTTTTTTACCAATACAGATAGTCCCCCCACTTACCATATATTTAACGATTAATATTTTGTAAGTGGATATTCATTTATGGCGGGAATATTTTGCCGCCGCTTTTCCTCGAATCATTATATCCTTCACCATAGGCGTCGTTTGTCACTTCCATTTAATGCTCATACCATGTGTCCTTTTCGGATTGGTTCTGCATTTACTCAGCACCTTTTAGAGTTTTTCGCGGCTGTGCCAGTCCTAAGGTGACATCTTCAATTATGACTTTTCATCATTATTTTCCTTTTTCATCATGTTTGACGGTTGTTTTCAAGTATAAATACATGTTTTCCTTTCTTTGCTTCCATGAAACACTTTTCTAACTCTGTTTTTTGTAAAAAAATTTCTTNGAAATTGTCCCTGCTGAGTTTGTTTTCGCTAGGGATAGTCAAGTTCTTGTAGATCAATCTTCTTCTCTTGATATTGTAGAAGGATATCCGACCCTTATAACTGAGGATCAGATTTCCCTTGTTCGTAGGGAATGCTTTTGGAAATCTGACTTTCCTGTCTATATTCCGAATAGCAATCAAAGAATAACGTCTTACAAGATGGGATATTCTTTTATTTATACGTATCCTTTCACTTTAGGGTTTAGACCCCCCATTGACCAAGTTATAATTGAGTTTTGCCATTTTTTCAATATATGATTAGGACATGTTGGCCCGCTTGTGTGGCGAGTTGTCGGTTCCTTAGGAGTTTGGCTTCTTTAGCCTCGATTCCTTTTACCTTCAACCATCTTATTCACCTCTACTCTCCTACCTTATTTCGTGAAGGGGTTTTTACTTTGACTGCTAGAAGCAAAAGAGTGTTAGTAACCCCTGGAGACGATAAGGATAGGGGTTGGTACCTTCGGTATGTCACTGTACCCACTGCTGGTTTAGTGGGTGAAGAAAATCTCCCCTTCCAGGAGAAGTGGAATAGCGTACGTGAGTATGCTTTAGATCACATTTACTTTTTCTTGTTTTGACTTGAGATGTTTTATTTAACACCGTGTCTGTTTGTTTTTCTCCTTTCAGCAATCATGAATACTATCGAGAATGTCTCTAGTATTCGTGATTGGGTAGAAAAAATGTTATCTGTTGCTCCTTCTAAAGAAATATTTTGGAAGTACCTCGCTGGGAGGTACGGTTGGCAAGTAAAGACCCACGGTAAGTGAAGCTTTTGTTCTTTCTTCTTTCCTTACTCGAGTTTTTTTTCTTTTGTCGTTTAACATTTTCCCTTTTTAATAGGATTCTCTGCTTGTGCAGTGTGTGCTTCCTCTATCCCGAAGATGTCCTTGGCTCAAGCCCAGGAAATTATTGTTGGTTCATCTTCCTCGAAGAGGAAGATTAGTGAATCTCGTTCCATGGAGGAAGAGGAAGAGGGTGCTTTAGTGCACAGGCCACGGAGAAGGTGAATGGTTTTAGATGACGATCCTGCTGCCTCAACCTTGCCTTCCGTGTCTGCGATCGAGCCCCCTGTCTTTGATGATATTTCACATTCCCCTTTTCATGATGGTATTGATCTTGCTCCTAACGACGTCCCTTTGGCTACTGTCTTTCATGCTTCTTTGAGAGAAGCTGCTTTGTCTATTCGTTTGGCTATCTTAACTTCTGATGCTGCTTTGCCTGTAACTTCTTCAACCCTTCAACTTTTTGTTCCTGCTCCTTTTCCTGTGGCTTCTCCAGCTCCTCAACCTTCAATGCCTGTTTCTACTCCATCTCTGCCTGCTTCTATGCCTTCAGTTAGGGAAGTAGGATCTTCCAGCAGAAAGATGCGGCAGGTCGTGCATACCTCTTTGAAGGTATGGTGTAAGTTATCATCTTTCACTCTCGTATATGAAATTTACCATATCTGACTGGTTTACTTCTTGTAGAATAACCTCATAGGCATGGAACTTATGAAGAGGATTTCAAACACAGACCAAGAGACAAGAGATTTGCAGGCAGAAGTTGATAATTGGAAAGCACAGTATGATAGCTTAAGGATTGACATGGACGCATTAGAAAAGGAGAGGAGTACCTTGAAGCGGCATATGAGACTTATTGCAGCAGAACTAGCAGTGGAGCGGGCTTTTTGCAGTCAAGCTGACAAAGACAAGAGTGTTCTG
>ML395823.1:162132-178643 GCA_005239525.1 Nicotiana knightiana | reverse complement strand
CCCCAAATTATATTTGCAGCGCCCGTTTAGTCTTTATATAAGACATAGTTGAGCGTGATCAGGACTCGTGGGAGTTCAAGGATTCTAGTTTTGCGATTTTTATTGGATTCTGAGACGTGGGCCCGAGGGCCGGGTTTGGCCAATTTCGGGATTCTTGATGTAATTTGATTATTTTCTAGTGGGATTTGTTCCTTTAGTGTATTTTGATGTTATGAAACTGATTTTGGTTAGATTCGGAGCAATTGGAGGTTGAGTCAAGAGGCAAAGGCATCGCCGGTTAGGATTTTGGCCGGTGTGAGGTAAGTAATGACTGTATATCTTGTCCTGAGTGTATGAAACCCCGGATTTCATATTTTATCACTATTTTGAAGTGGCGCACATGCTAGATGACAAGCGTGTGGCGTGCACCGTTGGGGATTGTGACTTGTTCCGTCCCGTGGCAACTATTAAGTTTTATATTTGACTGGAAACTATATGATATGTCGTGTTTTCAGAAAGTACTACTATGTTTTGGCTGAATGCCGTATTTGGGCCTCATGCCAAGTTGTTTGGACCCTTAGGGGATTTTACTACTATTTCCTCACGGTTTTGATTTCAAATTTGTACTTAGTCATTCTATGTTTTACTGATTTCATAACTCAGTCTTATTTGCTCTGTTTTGATGCATAATACTGATAATTTGGGTTGAGCACCCTGTTTTATTGATAGCCCGAGTGGCTTGAGAGGTTCCTGACTGGGTGAGGCCGAGGGCCTGTGTTGTGAGGATATTATGGGATTGGGCTGCGCGCCGCAGCATGTTGTACTGATTTGTGATATATGATAGGCTGATGGCCTGATTGATTACGCCATGAGATGGCTTGTTATAGAACTTGGGTTGTAGGATCCCCTCTGGAGTCTATACACCCCCAGTGAGCACGGGTACCCTGAGTGAGTGATGTGATGTAGCCCGAGAGGCTGTTCTTGATCCATGTTGTTGCCCGCGAAGCTGATTACGAGTGATTGTAAGGTTGCCCGAGGGGCTGGTACTGAGTGATGTTATGCCTGAGGGGCAGTTTATAATACATGTTTTGCTCGATGGGCCATTTATGATTTTCATAAATTTTACTCTAAACTTCATTGAAACACTTTTGAAACTGTTGGAAACATATCTTCAAATGATTTTTACTGAAAATCTGGTTTTAAGCGATTCGATTTGACTTATACACTGTTTTGAAGGCAAGAAGTACTTACTGTGATTTCATGACATGGATTTATGTGTTTCTTACTGATCAGTCCTTATTTACGTTTATTACTTACTAAGTTGGCGTACTCACATTACTCCCTGCACCTTGTGTGCAGATTCAGGTGCTAGGGCTGAATGAGAGTTGATTTACTGTTCCAGAGATTCACGGAGATTTGCGAGGTAGTTGCACGCGTCTGCAGCCTTGCCTTTCTCCTTCTTACTACTATAGTGTTTATTTTCCAGAAAGGTTTCTTCATGCTATAAGTGTCGAATTGGCTATCCTAGTACCTCAATAGGCGCCATCACGGCCAGAGTAGTTTTGGGGTTGTGACAAGTTGGTAAGTGCCTAGGTTACATAGGACTCACCAGTCATGGGCAGGTTTAGTAGAGTCTTGCGTATCGGTACAGAGACACTTGTACTTATCTTCGAGAGGCTGCGGAACCCTTAGGAAAAATCTCACATTCTTGAATTCTTGTCGTGCAAATCCATTTATTCAGCCAAAGGCGTAACTCTTTGAATTCCTTTCATGTGTTCGAATGCGCACGTGAGCGCTTAGTATCTGTGCATCGACGACTTGTGATTTCCATAGGTGAGGTGCGAGATGTGATTTTAGCATGTTGATAATGGGTCAGTCTTGAGGACTTGAGGCCAAGTTTTGTCAATGGCTTAAGTGTCGAGATTTCGATTGTTTGAGAACGTTCATTTGGTACTTATATGTCCATTTTTGTCCTTATTTGTGGGATTATGTGACTGGATGACTATGTGGCGAGTGTGATTCGATGGTGAGATGTGTTCAGAATTGGCCGGAGATGTAGCAAGGGCTATTGAGTGTTTGACTTCTGTCTTGAGTTGGCATGTGGCCTCGAGTTGTTTGTGTATTGAAGGACCTCATATGTAGTTTAGTTGTGGAGGGAAGTGAATCTTCCTATTGTGTTATGAGTTTTGGTGATGTCCTTTGGGCTGACCAATGCCCCAACAACATTCATGCGTTTGATGAACAACGTATTTCAGCCATATTTGGATTCCTTGTTATTGTGTTCATTGATGACATCCTGGTGTACTCTCGTAGCCAGGAGCAGCATGTTCAGCATTTAAGAGTTGTATTGCAGAGATTGAGGGAGGGGAAGCTTTATGAAAAGTCATCAAAGTGTGAATTTTGGCTCATTTTAGTAGCATTCTCGGGGCATGTGGTGTCCAGCGAGGGTATCCATGTGGTAAGACGAGTGTGGAAAGAGCTTCCAGAAGCTCAATATTGCTTTGACCGCAGCTCCAGTGTTAGTTTTGCCATCAGCTTCAGGTTCTTATACCGCGTATTGTGGTGCCTCAAGGGTATGCGTTGGTTGTGTTTAAATGCAGGAGGGTAAAGTGATTGCGTAATAACTATGATTTTTTTGGAAGGGTATAGAGAGATATCATTTTGAGGCTAAGTAGGCGGGGCTAATTCCCGGCGGGTGTCTTGAGGTTGTGTGATCCTTAAGTGGTTTTATAGCAAGTCCTCTTTTAGCAGTAATTGGTATATGTTACAATTTGAGTTTGGATCGCTTGTGGAAGTTGGCACGACTTTACGATGGTGAATGCGAGATTTGCAGATGATTTGAGATATTGGATGCTTCGTGTTATATGAGCTTATGAAAGATTTAGTTGAATCTCACTGTGGTATTGCGACGGTGTTAGCGTATGGGCATTATGAGCTTTTGTGTGTCTCAACCAATGGCTTTGAGCTAAGTGGGGGAGTTTGCTACTGATAAGTTGATTGCACGGCTAAGTGTCGTATCAATTTTAGTTTGAGGTATACTGGCGAACTAGTTGTGGCTTACATGGGTCGAGATCGGGGGTGACTCGAGTAGTGGAAGTTCTTGGATACAGGTTGTAATGTACTCTATGGGTAAAGGGGTTTTATTGAATGACTGAGTTGTAATTGTAAAGGTGTAGTGTGTGCGGAGTAGGAATTTGCGTGGTTGCTTCGAAGTGTGGATTACTTCCTAGTATGTTGGTGCGCAAATGGGGCCAGGTCGTTTGATTTGTTTGATCAGTTTAATTGAGATTTGCGTAGAGTGGATGACTCTCAAGAATGGTTCTGATGGATTCAAGGTTATGTGAGCATGTAATTTTTCCCCTATTAGATACTCCTACAAATTTGATAAATAATTCAATTTTATGGAATTTTATTAATCTTAAATGTTTTTCGTGAATTATTTGCACTGTATGATCATAAATCATCTTTTAAAATCTATAATAATAACAAAACATTTTAAAATTTTTATTTATCTTGCATAATTAGGTTTTTAGTTTAATATAATAGTTAATTGCGTAATTCAATCATTTTATTAGGAAAATTGAAAAATTTGTTCTTTAAATAATTATGAGTATTAAAATTTATAGTTTCATTTTAATTTACTCATTAATTAAGCTATAATTAGATAAAATTAGGTCAAAATTAATTTTTATTAATTAGAATGATTTAATTAGGTTGATTAATTAACCTAAGTTTTCCAAAGACCAAAAAATTGGACCTGGGCCAATGCACCTAGGCCCAAAACTCCTTTTTCACTACCCAATACACTCCAGCCCAAACTCCATCACCCGGCCAGCCCCATATATTACCCATACGACCCCGTTTTGTCCCCTCCAATCCCAGCCATTGGATCGATTTGGTCCAACGGCTCCCAAACTCCCCTCCTCTAACTATATAAGTGTCTGAATGGACCCCTACCCCCTATAACACCCCCCACTCTCTCGTCTCTCTCCCTAGATCAAACCCTAGCCGTCCTCAAATACTCACCGCCTCCGCCGTCCGAAAATCGCCTCACTGGTGGCGGAGCTCCACCAAACAACCCCAAAATTTCACCAAACACTCCTCTCCTTCCCCTAAATCACCTCCTACCCATGACTTCCCCAAAAACCCCACCAAAATTTCCTAATCTGAGATCTAAAAACCAGAAACCCTAGAAATCTTCTACCTGGCCGCCTTCGAGAAAATCAACGACTTAAACTCACATAAGTCAATAGCTATCAACCAAAGCTATTTATTCATGTGGGTTTGGACCGTTTTCAGACCCTACTGAAGTCTGGCCAAAGTTCTGATGAGTCATCGAATCTAGTCAAACCCATCCTAGCTAACTGGTACCCTCCCTCTCCTATTTTCTTGATTTTTTATGTGCTAAAATTAGTCGTTTAAGTTTTAGTTTTAGATTTTTTTTTTTTTTACTTATTGATTTTTAGGCTAATTAGTTTAGGTTTCATATGTTTTCATTTCTCTTTTGTTAAATGTTGGTTTTGAATTTAGTTATAGGATTACTTGTTGACTCTTTGCATGACTTAACTGATTTAGTATTTATTTTAGGTTTCCAGATCTCTTCGTGACCGTTTGTTTTTCTTTCATAAGAAAATTTTAGGTGTTAATTGATTATCACTTTAGTATAAACCTGCATGTTAGATCTATTTGAAATGGTAATTTAGATTAACCTTAATTTTATTACTTAAGTCCCAACTAATTAGTCTAGGTTTTCGAATTTAGTCCCTTCTATGCATGATTTAATTGTTGTTCAGATTTCTACCTGTTTCTGAATGATTAGTTCTGGTTTGCTGTTAACTGTGTATTAATTTAGGATTTACTGAGTTTTCTGTATTTTATCTAATTCGGAATGGTAATCTTTGTGTATTTTTTTCTACTTAGTCTGTTGTTAAGTCTTTTGGTCCTAAGAAAATCAATTCAGGTTCATATACCCCCTTTTCCTTTGTCTTCCCTAATTGTTTAGATATTAAAATTAGTCACTGATTTCAACCTTAGTCCTAATCATGCATGTGTTAGATCTGTCTAAAATGGTGATTGCCTAAACTAGTTAGTCAAGGTTCATATACAATCGCCTTAATTAATTACTGATTTTAGTTTAGTTGTAAGTTAACCTAATTTTGACTCTTAGGTCAAATTTGCACCTATACTGTCCTAAAAGACTGCAGGTTAGCCATTCACCTGATTTAATTGAGTAAGCAGTTATGGGTGAGTTAATTAGGGTTCTGATTTTGGTTAACTAATAGAAAGTTAACTGTTCATGACTAGTTAAGCCTAAGCTTAGGTTGAAACCAAATACTAAGTCATAATTTAAAAGTAAACAATTAAGCCTAATAGATTCCCTATTTGCACTTAATGAAATCATTTGAACTAACTAATCTAAAACCTAAATAAATTCAATTAAGATTTAACTAATTATCTTAGATGCTTAAGCTTCCAGCTTCTTCATTAGTCTTAATCACTCAATTGGGATAAAATTAGTCAACAATAATAAATGACCTAACCTTTAATACTAAAAGGGTAATTACAAGGGTATTGAAGGGTAGTTTGGGTACTTCAAACTGAAGAATCTTGGCTGTAACAGCCCAAGAAGCTTCTAGCATTAGGATAAATATCATAATACAACCAGAAAAAGCAAAAATCAAATTTCTTGAGGTAAAAGAAGCAATTTTAAGGGGTAAAAGGAGGCTGACAACAAGAGAACCTTCTAGAAAAGGGTACAATTGTCCTAGCTATTACAATAGAATAAGAATAGACCGATGTACCTGTAATATTTTCAGATTTTAGGATAGGGTATATTCCTAATAGATGACATCCTTAGGCTCCCCATATATAGACTAGGCCATTCTGAAAATACAAGGACTCCACCACAGATTTTGAGACTATTACCACAAACCTTGAGACATATTTTTACACAAGAAAAATACAAAAAATTTACACACACTCACACACTAGAATACTGCTATGAAAATACACCACAATCCTGAAAAACTGAAAAACACTAAAAATGGGAAAAAATATACTAGAAATGGATACACAAACCTCATGAAACATGGTTCTGGTTCAGTTTCTGGTATTCTGAAAAATTGATTCTTAGTTGCTGATTTTTCTAAAAAAAATGTTCATCTGGGCTATAGATTTTGAGTCAAGAATTCTTGGGTTACTTTGCTTATTTTCCTGGGTTTTCTCTTGGGGATGGCTGTTGGTCCTTGTTATTGTGTTAGGCTTCCGTTCTTCCGGTTTTCTGACCTTTATTTGGTGACTTCTTTGTTGTTATTTTCAATTTCAAGGTATGTAACTTTTCTACCTTAAATAGAAATTAATTTTGAGCTCAGAAATTTGTGTGTGGTTGATGTTGAAGTCTGTCCTGTTTTGTTTAAATTTTCCTGTCAATTTAAAAGTCATTTTGAGCTGATAAACTATGTGTTAGTATGACCTTGAATGTCTGTTAGCTCTAGTCATAAAAATCTGAATTATTTTGCTCTTGACTATGCTTGTACGCACACTTATGAGTTCCAATCAAGGTTATAAAAATTCTGCCTTAAAACAACATGAAGGGGAAGTGAATCTGACCTTCTAATGGTCAGATTCACCCCCCTATAACAATGCATAAAATTTTTCTTTTGTATATTTTAAAAAGTTGCAGGTGTTAGTCCTACAAGCTAGCAAAAAGGATGTTTGGGATTATACTTAGAAGTAGTAGTTTTTTTCCTGAGTTCTTCTATTTTTTTGTAAAGATATAGATTTTGTAGGTATATTTTGCAGTCAATGATCATATAAAACCTTGCCTTAAAACTACATCTTCTGTTGATATAATGGACTGGATTATTATTATGTTGAATGTCCCATCATTTTACTCCTTTAAGATCGAATATAGAAAATGGAACCGGACTTGTAATAATGGCCCAATGAGCCTGAATGAGTCTAGACCCTAGGCCATTGGTCCTGGGGTATAAGGTCCCTAAGCATTTTATCTTAGATTGTTGATATTTTCAAACTTTGAAATATCATTCAAAGTTGTTTATGGTTATTAAGTCCATTGGACTCTACGTTTGCGCGGCCTAGCAGTATGTTATATACCTGAAGACAAGAAGGCCATCTTTACTTTATGGGCCTACGTGAGGCTAGACACAGCCTCATAATTGTATACAATTGTTGCATTAATTAATGAAACAAAAAATATTCAATCTGTTTAAATGCATTTCCTTAACGTCGTAATTGAAAACCGTGTTTTTATCCTGAACGATTTGTTTCCTTTACATAATGTGTTAGCTGCAATGTTTACTTGTCTCTCCTCCCCAGTAACTGAATACGGGGCTGGCCCAAAATGCTAGTCATTAAATTGGGCTAGAATTAGCAAATGGTCCAAATCCTCATATATTAGACTAGCAAACTTAGTTTTAGAAGATCTTGAACAATTTCATACGTAGTAGCCAAAATACCTATTTTAGACTAAAATTACAAAACTTAGAGAATAATCGACAATTTATTCAAATAAGCATTTTAACCATCATGACTATAGTCATGATTATGTAATCCACACTTGGGTGTGGCAACTCATTCCCCCGACCATAACTCCAAACGATAATTAAAATCACACGTTGTAAATTACGGGTGCATTTCATGTGGCGCGTTTACAATGTGTCCAAAAACGACAAGTGCACGCCATCGTGACTTGTTTCAGAATAATCCATAAATATTAAAAGCGGCTAAAAAGTAAGAAGGATAAAAATGCACAATAGGTTTAAAATATGTAAATAATTAGATAACCAGGGCAAATATTAATAGTTAAGTGGCCGTGCTAGAACCACGGAATTCGGGAGTGCCTAACACCTTCTCCCGGGTTAATAAAATTTCTTACGCGGATTTCTGGTTTGCAGACATTTTAAACAGAGTCAAAAATTTCCTCAGTTTGGGATTTCAATAAAATGGTGTCCAGGAACATCGTGAAAAATCTGGGTGGCGACTCTAAAATTAATAAATAATCTCAAAATCGATTATGTCACTTAAATTGGAAAAACTCCCTTATCTCACCCTTATCGGGAAATAGGAGGTGTGACAGGTTATATTTAACAATTGAGGATCTTCAAGGTGTGTAGTTGGATAGAACTGAGATTTACGATGGAGGATGTCAAGACTTGTGGCATTTCTACGTTATCGTGGATTCTACATATCAGTATCAGAAAAGTGAAGGTAATGGCTTTAGATTCGTAGGAAGTCACTTCAGGGTAATTATTTTGAATGTGGTACTTTTGGGGATATTTGAGAGAGTATCCAGCGGCTTACGAGCCTTAGACGGTATGGTTTTATGCTTGGGTCTCGTGCTGTGAGTCGGGGTTGAGAATTTCGGTATTATGGCAAGGAGAAGTATCAATTCGAAGGTAATTCAAAAGGAACTTGGATTAATAGGACAGCTTAGTAGTAGGTCGAATCGGCATGGTAAGGGGTATGATTAGTCCTTTGGGTGTTTATGAGGTAATGAGTTTCTACAGGTGTTTCTTGGCAATGCTCTTGGGTTTTGGTGACCTGCGTAGCTGGATTAAGTTAGAAGGATTCAGTCATGTCCGTTTGGTGTCGTACAAATGGGATTCAGAGAGTCCTTGATGGTTTCTACTATAGTTGGAGATGTATATTTTCTACTGGCGTGAGGAGCATATGATGTATGGTGATTTTTCTTCTAGATGGGATCAAATGTAAAATTCTTGGCTTGTTGGCTACGTAGTTGCTTGTGGCTTGGATGGATTATGAAGTTCTCCTATTTATCATAGGATGGCATGGTATATGCGGTATGTTGTGTAGGGTTGAGATTTGCATGCGTGAGGTCACAATTCAGTTCTGGAAGGGAGGTCATAAATTCTTGGGCAGCATGGACAATTTCAGATGACTAGGTAAATGATATCACTAATTGGTGCGGCTTGATGAGGGTATATATTTCAGAAAGGGCAATGTGTTTGAGTTTGGGTAGTTCATTATTATTGCGACGCTCTCTTGTTGGATCAACTGTTGATGTTCAAGTTTGCTTGGTGGTACAGAAGAGTTATAGGGGTATTTCTAGTGGAATGATTGAGTATTAGAAGTGTGTTACATATTCGAGCGGTGGAGTTGGGATTAGGTATGGTGATTTGTGCGCTTCATGGACTTCGAGGCTGAGATGTCTCATAGATAGGTTATTTTGTGGATGTGAACTATGAAGATGTGAGCAAAGCTAGTCAGATGTTAGTATATGCCATGATTCAGTCATTATGAACTTTCGGAGAGTAATCTATCTATTGCGGGTGACCAAAGTTGATTTAGGGTTCATTGGGCCAGTATGGGTGTGTGTTCTACATCGGGTCGGAATTGTTGACTCTGAATTGCTATTGTTGAGGGATGTACGATTCAATTATCATTGAGTTTATTCGTGTCATGGAGTGATCTATGAGTTAACCTTTGGTGTTGCGAGGAGTTGTGATTGTTGGTTATATGCACATATGGTGAGGATCTATTTGGGCCTTATAGCAGGATTTGAGTAAGGTAAGTAATTGGGTATTCCGGGATTTAGATGTATTGGTGATGATCTTTCGGGTTCGTGGCATAGTATCGTCCGATTCCCCATGGTTATGGTAATTCACTATGGGTACTTGATGTCGAATTGTGCATGGTTATTGAATTCGAGCAAGGTGGCTCGATGTAGTTCATGTGGATCAGTGTTTGGATAGGGTCGCTCAATACAGCGAAGTTATGTGGGGGTATGATCCTTCGAGTTAGATTCATGTGTTCTGGCTCTACGATGTGTGATGGGTTCTCAGCATTGTGTTATGGTGATACTGGTGAGCTTGCAGTACAACTCTCTCATTGGAGTCACTTTTCCATGATTTGAGTACATTTAGGATGTTGCATAATTGTGCACAGGCCGCATGGGTTGTGGCTTTCAGTAGTATTGATGCATCACTCCACTAGAGTGGTTGTGGTAGATGAGATGAGGTCGTCGGACCTAGAATGGGTGCTACCAGATCTGGTCGTGGTATATTATGGTGGAAATTGATGCTGATCGGCTTAGAAATTTTGCTATTTTTAATGTCGAAGTGAGGGGGTTCCATCACTTGTTGAGCCGACGAATGATTTGTGGTTTCAGTGTGTTCTCTCCATCATTTGGAAGTATATGAAGGTGTTAGATCGGGTCTCTGTTTGGTGGTAGGTCTATTACCAGCAATTGGTTGCTTGGGCAGTTGCTGTGATTTGAACTTTATCGCTACGAGCGTTTGAGTTAGGTGGGATATCATGTGATTTCGTCTTGAGTTATGGATAAGTTTTGATACAGCTTGTCCGGTTTATTCAGTTTATAGATATGGGATTTTGATCTTATAAATTATTTCAGAAGTGGAAATTTGGTTATAAGGTTCATGGGTTAGGTTAGATTGCGAAATTTCAGCTATGTTGAGCTATTGGGCCTATATAGGATAGGGTGACGTGGGATCACCCCCGGGTATGTGCTTGGTAGGGGACATGACAATTTTGATGGTTTCAGAACAACTATGGGCACGTTCAAGGACAAACGTATGTTTAAGTGGGGGAGAATGTAACAACTCGATCGGTCGTTCCAAGAGTTTTAGCCCTGTTTCCCCGGTTTCTGCTTCATTTTGTGTTGTTCAGCTCTTTTATATTGTGTTGGGTCGGTTGGCTCAGGTTCGGAGTGATTGTGGAGAGGAATGAGACACTTAGTCTCTTAAGTTGGTGAATTAGTTGGAAAAGTCAACCAAAAGTTGACTTATGGGTAAATGATCTTGGAAGGTGGTTTTTATGATTTGGATAGCTTCGTTAGGTGATTTGGGAATTAGGAGTGTGTTCAGAATGTTATTCGGAGGCCCGTGGTAGAATTAAGCTTGAATTGGCGAAATTGTATTTCTGGCGATTTCTGGTCGGCAGTGAAAAATTAGCTATTGTGGTCAGAATGGAATTTCGGGAGTTGGGATATGTTCGTATTGTCATTTGGGATGTGTGTGCAAAATTCAGGTTATTCGGACGTGGTTTGGTGGTTTCAGCATCGTTGGCGAATTTCGGAAGTTTAGAAATCCTTGGATGTTTTTAGGGTCCGACTAAGTTCGAGTGATGTTATATGAGGTGTTGGTATATTTGGTCGAAGCCCCGAGGGGCTCGGGATGATTTCGGATGGCCGTCGGAGAGTTTGAAAGTTGAAAATCTGCTGGTGCTACTGCTGTTCTGGTGTGGCTGCACCTGCGGATTGGGAAACGCAGGTGCGAGCTGTTCAGGTGCGATTTGGTGGGGCGCAGGTGCGCTAGTTTCTGCAGGTGCGATTTGGTTCCCTGCATCTGCGATGACTGTAGGTGTAGTATGCTGTCGCAGGTGCGAATTCTGGCGGCTTAATGAAGAACCGCAGGTGCGGTTATTTTTTCGCAGATGCGAAATAGTGACCGTAGATGCGGTTTAGCTGGGCAGAAGGTATATAAGGACCCCTTCGCGAAATTGGGTTATTTCTCCGCCATTTTTGTTCGGATTTGGAGCCTTTGGGAGAAATTTGAAGAGGGATTCAATGGATTATTCGTGGAGGTAAGTTTCTTGGACCTAAAACTCATTTCTATGGTGATATTTGACTGATTAGGCATGAAATCTATGGGAATTAAGGGTTAAAATTGGTGGATTAGGGCTTGAAATTGGAGACGATTTGAGGGGCCGTTTTTTGTCGGATTTTGATGTATTTGGTCTGTATGGGAGTGTAAGGATTCTAGTTTTGTAATTTTTATAGGATTCTGATACGTGGGCACGGGGGCTGGGTTTGGCTAATTTCGGGATTCTTAATGTAATTTGATTATTTTCGAGTGGACTTTGTTCCTTTAGCGTATTTTGATGTTATGAATCTGATTTTGGTTAGATTCGGAGCAATTAGAGGCCGAGTCAAGAGGCAAAGGCATCGCGGGTTAGGATTTTGGCCAGTGTGAGGTAAGTAATGACTGTAAATCTTGTCCTAAGGGTATGAAACCCCGAATTTCATATTTTATCACTATTTTGAAGTGGAGGACATGCTAGATGACGAGCGTGTGGCGTGCGCCGTTAGGGATTGTGACTTGGTTCGTCCTGTAGCAACTATTAAGTTGCATATTTGACTGAAAACTATATGATATTAAGTGTTTTTAGAAAGTACTACTATGTTTTGGGCTGAATGCCGTATCTGGGCCTCGTGCCAAGGTGTTTGGACCCTTAGGGGATTTACTACTATTTCCTCACTATTTTGATTTCAAATCTGTACTCAGTCATGCTATGTTTTACTGATTTCATAACTCAATCTTATTTACTCTGTTTTGATGCATAAAAATGATATTTTGGGTTGAGCACCCTATTTTATTGATAGCCCGAGTGGCTTGAGAGATTCCTGACTGAGTGAGGCCGAGGGCCTGTGTTGTGGGATATTATGGGATCGGGTTGCGCGCCGCAGCATGTTGTACTGATTTGTGATATATGATAGGCTGAGGGCCTGATTGATTACGCCACGAGATGGCTTGTTATAGCGCTTGGGCTGTAGGAGCCCTTCCGGAGTCTGTACACCCCAGTGAGCGTGGGTACCCTGAGTGAGTGATGTGATGTCTCCCGAGAGGCTGTTCTTGATCCATGTTGTTTCCTGCGGGGCTTATTACGAGTGATTGTAAGGTCGCCCGAGGGTCTGGTATTGAGTGATGTTATGCATGAGGGACAATTTATGATACATGTTTTCCCCGATGCGCTATTTATGATTTTCATCACTTTTATTCTAAACTTCATTGAAACACTTTTGAAACTGTTGGAAACATATCTTCAAATGATTTTTACTGAAAATCTGGTTTTAAGCGAGATGATTTGACTTATACACAAAGAAAGCATGCATTCCTTCACTTCTTTGTGTGGACAACATCCCGACCCAAAAGTGGTCATTTAGGTATACAGGAACCCATTTTTCCTTCTCCAAATAAAGCTTATAAAATCAATCCCTTCCATCTAAGTTATATTTTGCAATATAATCAGTCCATTTTCTCTCAAACTCAGCAACATTAATGCTATCAAGGACTAAAGCCTTAAATTTTTCCTTTGCAATCTTACCATCAAGAACTCCGCTTAACTTCATAGGCAACTTTGCGAATATGTGTCAAATACAATATCTATGTACCGTATTTGGCATCAATGCATTGATGGCAGCCTTAATACTATCACATTAGTCAGTCATGATAGCTAATGGACGAACATTGTTTAGATCCCCAAGCCATGTAGAGAGCACCATTTTGTAACTTATTATATCCTTACTAGACATAAGAGCACATCCCAAAAATATGGACTGCCTATGATGATTGACACCAATAAATGAAGCAAATGGCATACTGTATCGATTAACAAGGTATGTTGTATCAAGTCATATTACATAATGGAACTCCTCATATGCAACCTTAGAGTGTGAATGAACCCATGCGACATTACAAAGTCGACCAAAACTATCCACATCTACGGAGTAGTAAAATTTCCTATCTTTTTGCTGCACGTCACTGAAGAACTTGAGTAATGATTGTGCGTCCCCTCCTTGCAACTGTAGCTTTCTACTCTTCAAAATATAATTTCTACAGTTCTTTGGTGTACAACCCAGATTTTTGGGGCCACCAGCAAGTACTTCAGCGACTCTTATATTTTTTTAGGGTCTTAAGCCAGCAATATCTTTGGCTACAAGAGTTCTCTTACGAGACTTACTAAGCGATCTGTGTCCAGCCATCAATCGCGATAATGATGGTTCCAATTGATGATTATATTTTTAACCACCTTTGAAACACGCCATGAACCATTCTCCTCCAAAATTCTATTTATTCTAGCACGACAGTTCCTCCTCTTGGTAACATGCTTATTCCTTGGTTTCCTAGACCTATCACAACCATATTGCACATACCTAACAATATCACCACCTTTTTTGTTTGGTATTCTTTTGACAATTCTAAACCCTGATAATCTTGCATGTTCTTTATAAAAATCAAACATAACATCCTTATTACTGAACCGCATCCCAGTAATTGGACCAATTATGAGATCTTCTTCATTGAACTCATTAGGCATTTCCCTGTCATTTTCACCTTCTCCCGCTTCCTCTAAATAATGGTCGTCGTCGTCATCATCATCATCAGCAGCAGCAGCAGCATCATGAGCATCGTTAACATGAGCATCGTCAACATGATCTTCTCCATCATTGAAGTTGTCGTCTGAATCAATGTTGATCGACTCATCTTCATTCATCAAAGTGTCGTTCGAATTCAACCCCAATGATATGTGTAATGCATTCATTAGCTACTCCGACCTAGTTTCTAGGTTTTTATTCGGGTTTAATGGCTCCAAACTAGTTTCTAGGTTAGCATTCATATTAGGTTAAGGGAAGGGTGGTGAATTATGTGTTTAATGAAAGCTCTCTTAACATAAGTGTATGGTATGACAAGGTATACCGTATAAATAAAAAAATAATATTATGTATACATACTAGACTTTTGATCTTCTCATCCGTATCAATTGTATTTTAAAAAAAAATAAAATGTAATAGTATAGGTATACATATACGAAGGCCTTTTATCTTCCCATGCATGAGAGAATGATGATTTATGGGATTAATATTTTGGGATAATCAATATTTATTAACTAATTTTGGAGGAAAATATTTTGGAGAAAAAAATGACTATTAAGCCAAATATAAAATGAAGGGTTTTACTGGTATTTCACCGGTGTGACCATTGTTGGGCCACGGTGAGTTAGGCCGAATAGCAGCACCCCATAAACATGTCAAGCAGGGGGCATGAATTTTAGGGAAACGCCTAGCAAGAACTTTGGCTCGTGCATCAGAATCACGACTTTCAAATTGCTTATTTTTTCAGGGCCAATACAACCGAACAAAAGATTTCTAGGGAAAAAAAATATTGATAATGAAGCCGGTAATTAATTTATAGAACACCTTCTAGATTGCTTTAAGCAAAGAGACGCCACATCTTGGAATTGATTTTGTTATTGGCTTAAGCTTTACTAGTTATTAAACACTACACACAAGAGCCAAAGACTCGCTAATCAAAACAGAGCAGGAAAAAAGAATTTTAAATCACTGAAAACAAGCAACAAGTAAAATAAAAGAATGAAATTTTGATAAGAAATTAATATCAATCGGTAAACATATTCACCATGATTTAAATTTTGAAACGAAAATTGAAAGATTCGATATATTGCCCAAAGCAATAAGAACATTAGTTATTAAAGTTAGGTGGTCAGACTCAATATGTTCAATAAAGAAAATTAATAGATTTTGTTTTGTATCTTGGTTTGCAAATCAGTAGACTCTGTTTTATCTCAAATAATATTGACCTTTTATAGATAAAATATATTACAGTAATATTCTATTCATCTCAATTTATCTGTCGTGGCTTCTAAAAATAGTTGTTTCAAATTATTTATCCTTTAAAATTATTAGGACAAAATTAATTATATTTTTCTCATTTTACCCTTAGTATTAATTGTTCTTGAAGATGAAATGATATATAATAAAATAATTATTCAATGATAATTTAAGACATAAATAAAGGTAAATGAGTCAAAAACCTTTTTTAATTAATATTTTTTAAGAATCCTGTAAAAAAAAACACGACACATAATTTAAGACCGATGAACTACAATTTAATTGGACAATTGATTAAATGTAAAAGAAAGAAGACAAACGTAGCAAACTTTTTGCTTTTCAGATATATTGGCAGGGTTTGTTCCAGTTCTCTCAAATAATCGCCAGATTGCTTCTTCTTTTCTTCACAATGTGATCATTAATTAAATTGTACCAATAATAGATAAACTGAAATTATGTTTGGGTTGAACCCAATTCAGTTGAGGAAGAAGAAGATGATGGGAGAAGGTAGATACAGAGAGAGAGAAGAAAATAGAGAGCTCTTAGAGTAGAGAGAAGAAAAGCGTGTGTTGTGTTTTCTATTAAAAAAATTAATTGAACAATAAGTAGTATATGTATATATATACATATAACTTATTTTTTATTAAAGCTTCTGTTAGTTTAGCATTCCACTGTCTGGGTGCTTGTTTTAAACCATATAAAGATTTCACAAGTCTACATACTTTGTTGTTCTCCCCCTGACTTGTGAATCCCTGTGGCAATTCCATATAAATCTCATCTATTAAGTCCCCTTATAAGAAGGCATTATATACATCCATTTGATGTATGTGCCATTTATTTTTAGCTGCTATTGCTAGAATTGTTCTTACAGTCTTCATTTTTATCACTGGTGAGAATGTTTCTTTATAATCTATCCCTTCTTTTTTACTAAATCCGTTTGCTACTAACCTGGCTTTATACCTTTCCACTTCCCCTGTTGCTTTATACTTGACTTTATAAATCCATTTACATCCTATTGGAACCTTATCTGGAGGCAAGGAAACTATATCCCATGTGTGATTATCTTGAAGTGCTTCAATTTCTGCTTTCATAGCATCTATCCATCTGGGATCTTTAATAGCTT